>JALIZH010015236.1:0-42445 GCA_030522465.1 Rhipicephalus appendiculatus
ACACACGTACTCACGACTCTTGTCGGCATCAGGCTTACTCCAAAGTGTCCGCCTGATGGCGGATACAGTGTGTGCTACACCACGGCCGATAGATTAAAAAAAAAATGGTGCAGCCTTTGCGTGCCTCGAAAGCGGCATGAATCGCGTGGTTGCGACTACTGCCACTTTGGCGCCACAAGACGGGTCGCACCGCGGCTGATTGCAGAAAACAAGAATGTCCTTTTGTTCCGGCTTTTCCTGAGGAGCCACGAACTCTTTGGAAGAAAATTATTGGCGATCAGGTCATCAACACTCCTCTGCATGTATTAGTATTTTCTTCGGAAACAAAGATGTTTTATTCAATCGTTTGGACTTTCAACGCCATTCAGTGTCGCACGGAAATTCGTGGTAGCAGACGTTGAAATCCACTGTTGTCGTTCCAAAATGCCACGAAACGCAGCGGCTTCACGGCATGCACATATGTGGCAGGATACAGCGTCTCGCGCACGCCACAACGCTCGTTTTTCGTCCATTTTTGGTGTGAAGGCGCGTGGCTGTACGGCAACTAGCGCCAACGCGGATGGAAGTGTCGAAACAGTGTTCACGCTTCTGCCCGTGTGTTGCACAGCGACGCAACAGGCCGCAATTTTTTTTTATCGAGCGGCCGTGGCTACACATAACACTGACACTTCAGACGTACTCAAACACAAACCTTTCACTTTACTATAAAATGGTATTTGCCTTTATTGGTATTTAACTTTTACTCCAACGAACAAACTTTGCCCTCTCGGTCACACCTCGTTTCTTTAAGAAAGGCCAGGCACTTCACAATTATAGCTCCTCGTTTTTATGACGGCGGGAAATGTGGTCCATGAGGCTGTGCTTCCGTGAAAAGGATGCACTGCAGTGGACACAGGAGAAGGGACGCTCTCCTGTGTGAGAGCGCATGTGTAGAGTTAGGTAGTATTTAGTCAAAAACGATGCATCACAGTGGACACAGGCAAAGGAACGCTCTCCTGTATGAATGCGGACGTGTCTTAACAGATTCTTTTTCACTTTAAAGGATGCATTGCAGTGGACACACAAGAAGGGACGCTCTTCTGTGTGAGAGCGCATGTGCTGATTGAGGTCGTATTTAGTCACAAACGACGCATTGCATTGCACACAGGAAAAGGAAAGCTCTCCTGTGTGTATGCGGACGTGTCTCAAGAGGTACTTTTTCTGCTTAAAGGATGCACTGCAGTGGACACAGGAGAAGGGACGTTCTTCTGTGTGAATGTGCATGTGTGCCAAGAGGTCGGTTTAAATCACAAACGATGCAGCGCATTGGACACAGGAAAAGGGACGCTCTCCTGTGTGGTGCGTGAGGATGTGTCTCTCAAGGCTCTTTTTCTGCACGAATTATGCATCGCAGTGGACACAGGAAAAAGGGTGCTCTCCTGTGTGCGTGCGAATGTGTTGCACGAGGCTTGGTTTCCGCATAAAGGATGCATTGCAGTGGACACAGGAAAAAGGGTGCTCTCCTGTGTGCGTGCGAATGTGTCTCACAAGGTTGTATTTCTGCAAAAAGGATGCATTGCAATGGACACAGGAAAAGGGCCGCTCTCCAGTGTGAGTGCGCATGTGGTGAATGAGGTTGTGTTTCCGCGAAAAGGATGCACTGCAGCGGTCACAAGAAAAGGGACGATCTTCTGTGTGAGTGCGCATGTGTTCATTGAGGGCGTCTTTCCGCGAAAACGATGCATTGCAGTGAACACAGGAAAACGGGCGCTCTCCTGTGTGAGTTCGCACGTGGACGTCGAGGACACTTTTCCGCGAAAAGGATGTATTGCAGTGAACACAGGAAAAGGGACGCTCTCCAGTGTGCGTGCGCATGTGGTGAATGAGGTTGTGTTTCCGCGAAAAGGATGCACTGCAGCGGTCACAAGAAAAGGGACGATCTTCTGTGTGAGTGCGCATGTGTTCATTGAGGGCGTCTTTCCGCGAAAACGATGCATTGCAGTGAACACAGGAAAACGGGCGCTCTCCTGTGTGAGTGCGCACGTGGACGTCGAGGGCATCTTTCCGCGAAAAGGATGTATTGCAGTGAACACAGGAAAAGGGACGCTCTCCAGTGTGCGTGCGCATGTGAGCCACCAGCTTGTAGTCCTCAGCAAATGCAGCTTGGCAGATGTGGCACTGGAAGGGGCGTTCGCCCATGTGTATCCGAAGGTGTCTGGTCATATTTGACTTATTATGCGTCACATAGGTGCACTGCTGGCAGGAATGCAGTCGACGTCGTACAGGCGCCAACGAAGAAGACTGTTCCATAGACGCAAAATATAAGGAACCTGCAAAACCACCAAGAGAAAACAAAGGCAATGAAAATTATGTGTCATAAGCTACATGGAATTCGACTACTGGAGCACGCAATAAGGAATGGTCGGTCTACATGTACGTGAAGGAGACGATAATCTTGCCTCACCAAAACGAAACCTCGTAATCGCCGCAGTGCACCGACACAGCAGATTTCAGATTCCCGTTTTGCTGCACATGAGTGCCATGCTTTATACATGCGAACTCCGGGTTGCCAGGAAATTTAGAACCTCATTTAGATGTCATTCCGATGTCCATACCTGAACAGTGAAATGTTTTTAAATAGGTACCAGATATGACATGAAACTACCTGCTGTACTTTTGTTTGCACAAAAGTGCGCACGAAGCAGTGCACAGGAAGAGGATCGTTTCATATTCTAACACATCAAGCATGTGAAATAAATTGTGAGAGGTCGAAAATTTTGATAAACGAAACCGAAAAACTTTGAATAAAGGAAAAAGAAACATAAAAATTTATAATGGTTTCACGGTTTTTGGAGTTCAGAATTAAACGACATTAACGTACATTACTGAAGGAACTGTTTCGTTATTGCCCAAGTTTACAAATTTACCACTAATGCCTCAGTATTGCTTCAATAAACGCCTAATGATATCTGAGAACGCAATATCAATAGTTCACCAAAGAATGCTTCAGCCACTTACACAGTCACTTACGGGTTCTTTTTTACATCCTGCCAAGGACAATCAAGCCAAGGACAATTTCTTGACGCTGACGTTTGAAATTGAACTATCAATAAAATCCATTATTTTTTCGTTTATAGATTAATTGTTAACAAGTACATGATCAATTTCATACGTTTGTGTGTCACCAATCCGAAGTTTATAATGGACTGGGGTGCAACATATATGGTAAATGATTTTCAAGATGAGGCTGTTGCATTGCCCTTTCTGCAATAATCAAAGCATGCAACATTTTGGTTGCTAATTATGACGAATGTAACCATATGCAAGAGCACAGACCACTGGTAAAGAGAAGCAGAAACACCGTGCACCCAAATTGAATGTTATCCTTGGTACCAATAGGGCTTGAACGTTAGAAATTCCTTGATCAATTGCAATGTCTTAGTATTGTAAGAGTGATTACTTGTTTTTTACTTATTTTACGCAACTAGCTATCTGCTTCAAAAGACAAGATTTATGTATAGATATGTCAGCACAAACATGAAGACTTTAATATGGTAGGAAATATTGATTTGAATAGCTGTGGTAGTGTGACAGAGCAGCTTATAGATCAAACACAGCCAGTTTGCCTGCCGCCATATTGTCACGTGGTCGTGACGTCGACGAAGGCAGCAGTCGCCGTGTCCAAGTTCAAACTCTTTATTTGGCCGTACTTGCGGCCGAGAAACATTACCAGAAACGGTATCAGTGTATCAGTGCACAGCGTGCATTGCGGCCGAAGCAATCCACGCTGTGCACTGATACACTGATAGCGGCGAACAGAGCGTCGGCCGTCGATAATCTGACAAGCGGTTAAGCGCGTCGGCTTTTATACATGTATCACCGAAGATTCCAGCGTTATCGCTAGCGGCCGCGTAAGTTCCAGAACTAACTCCTATGTTGGCGTTGAGCACGTAATCTGATCGGAAGGTTCTAAAATTTTCTAGATAGTTCCTGAAGTCATTCGGGCGCGCTTTGAGCAAGGCAGGAGTTACATTGCAATGGGACGGTAACACGAAAATAGAAAGATAGGAGTGGGCGTGGCATTGCCCCCCCTCTGAGAGGGCATCGTCCCGCTCAGGGGCGTAGCCAGAAATTTTTTTCGGGGGAGGGAGGGGGGGTTCAACTATATTTTTGTATGTTCGTGCGTGCGTTTGTATGTGTGCGTGTATATATACGCAAGCAAAATTGAAAAATTTCGGGGGGAGGGGTTGAAGCCCCCAACCCACCCACCCCCCCCTGGCTACGAAACTGGTCCCGATGCTTTAACAAAACATGGAAGTACAATAATAAAGCAAGACACTACAATCAACCATAAATACAACCAAGAAAGTACAAAAAGTACAGACCTCGGGTTCCCTAACGTGTGTAGTACGGCTTGAGGCGCACGACATGGACGACTTCAGGTCGTGCACGGCGCCGTTGAGAGTTCGTAATGCTGTCCAGGACAACTTCGTAGTCTAATGCGCCTAGACGTTGAAGCAGTCTGTATGGCCAGAAGTATCGGCGAAGAAGTTTTTCACAAAGTCCACGTCGTCGTATTGGTGTCCAGACCCACACACGGTCGCCGGGCTGGTATTCCACATGGCGACGTCGAAGGTTGTAGCGACGGCTGTCGGTCTTTTGCTGGCAGTGGATGCGCAGACGGGCGAGTTGTCGGGATTCTTCCGCGCGCTGTATGCAGGCGGTGACGTCGATGTTCTCCTCATCGGTGACGTTTGGTAACGGGGCATCAAGCGCCGTTGCCGGGCTCCGTCCGTAGACCAACTTTGTATCGTGTCTTCTGCGTCGTTTCTTGTACGACCGTGTTGTACGCGAAGGTCACGTACGGAAGGATGGCATCCCACGTCTTGGGCTCGAAGTCGACGTACATGGCCACCATGTCGGCGATGGTCTTGTTTAGACGCTTGGTGAGGCCATTGGTCTGTGGATGGTAAGCGGTGGTCCGGCGGTGACTTGTCTGGCTGTACCTCAGGATCGCCTGAGTTAGGTCCTCGGTAAAGGCCGTACCTCTGTCGGTAATGAGGACCTCTGGGGCACCATGACGCGGGCGATGTCCTCAACGAAGAACTTTGCTACCTCGGCGGCGCTGCCTTTGGGCTAGGCCCTTGTTTCGGCGTAGCGGCTGAGGTTATCGGTAGCTACGACGATCCACTTGTTTCCGACAGTCGATGTCGGGAACGGCCCCAGTAGGCCCATACCGATTTGCTGAAACGGTCGGCGAGGTGTTTCGATGGGTTGCAGAAGTCCCGCTGGCCTTGTCGGCAGTGTCTTGCGTCGTTGACAGTCCCGGCATGTCTTCATGTAACGAGCGACGTCAGCGGAAAGGCGTGGCCAGTGGTACTTTTCCTGTACCCTCGCGAGCGTGCGGGAAAAACCGAGGTGGCCAGCCGTCGGGTCGTCGTGCAGGGCCTGCAGAATTTCTGGTCGCAGTGCCGATGGTACAACGATAAGGTAGTTGGCCCGGGCAGGAGAGAAGTTCTTCTTTACGAGGACGTCGTTTTTCAAGAAAAATGACGCCAATCCTCGCCTGAAGACTTTTGGGACAACGGCGGTCTTGCCCTCAAGGTATTCCACAAGGTCCCTCACTTCCGGGTCAGCTCGCTGTCGTTCGGCGACTTCGTCGGTACTTATGGTTCCCAAGAAGCACTCATCATCCTGGTCGTCCGGGCGGTGTTGGGTCGACGGGGGGCACGAGAGAGGCAGTCGGCGTCGGAGTGTTTTCTTCCGGGACTTGTAAACGACGGTAATGTCGAATTCTTGAAGTCTTAGGCTCCACCGTGCGAGGCGTCCTGAAGGGTCCTTCAAGTTAGCTAGCCAGCACAAGGCGTGGTGGTCGGTCACAACTTTGAAAGGCCTGCCGTAAAGGGTAGGGGCGAAACTTGGATGTAGCCCAGATGATGGTGAGGCACTGTTGTAGAATAGTTGGCTTCAGCCTTGGATGGCGACCAGCTAGCGTAACTCATGACCCTTTCCAGTCAGTCAGTCCTCTGAACAAGCACGGCGCCGAGTCCAAGCACTACTTGCGTCGGTGTGTACTTCTGTTTCGGCGAATTCGTCGAAATGCGCAAGTATCGGTGGCGTCTGCAGGCGTCGTTTAAAGGGACCGACAACTGCCCACAACATGAAATGAGATGACTCCACTGACGGAAAGATTGTCCGTCGGATTGACTCAAACGAACCCCTGTTTTTTGCATGAGGGGTGGATTTATATTTATATTTCATTGAAACTCGCGAAAAATGACCTGTGGCGCCTCTGGCGGCAAAAACATGAACGATCCGATGTACCCGGTCACGTGACCGTTGATTGCTGTACGCGGTCGACGATTTTTCGTTAGTATTGACATATTGTTCGTTTCTTTGTATTAAAATATATTACTCCATACTGATGTGCATATGGCCTGCATTAGTAGTATGCATTAAAGTGGCGCTGCCTTCGCGTGACGTAATGATCCCATGCTCGTCAGCACGTCTTGAGCAACTTTTCAGCGTCCTTCATGCAACCGTGCACGCAGTTTCCAGGTCGCCAAGATTTTTGGAGCGACAGTTTTTCTACCAACACTTCGTCTCAAAAAATAACGCGCACTGCTACTGGCACGGCCGTGCATATGCGTAGTGACGTTCTCAGTGACTTGGCTTGGCTCGTGTATCGAGAGAGTAACGACGCCGGAACAAGCCACCCATGACTCACGCGCAGCAACCTTGGGCGCAGGCGCACACAACACGGTACAAATACAGGGAAGGTGTATAGTACCATATCATCTCATTGCAACAACTTCTTATGTTCAAAAATAGTTCAGAAGTTCTAAATAAAGGTGGTTAACCATAGTTACAGGAACTCCTGCGAAAGCAGAACGACGACAGCTTTCACAAATCGCGAGAAGGGCTGGCGGCATCGCTATCAATTCCCAGCGCTGCTGGAGGAAAGGTACATCCGTGTTCAGAACCTTTCAGATCAAAAAAAATGCTGCTTCTAAAATAACTACGTGCTTTTGGGATTAACTACTGCAGCAGCAAACGCTAAGAAGGGTGAGCTTTCTGTCGCGCCTTAAAAAAATGGGTCGAGGAAAATCAGTTGTCGGTCCCTTTAAGTTTTCGAAATGCTTCGACTTGCGCCTGTTTCCCACTTGAATTCCGCGTCGGCTTTCGTGAGGTGAATTAGCGGCTCGGGGATCCGTGAAAATTCCTTGACGAAGCGTTTGTAATAGGCCGTATGTACAAGCCGAGAATCGCCGCACGGCCTTTTTTGTCGGCGGTGATGGCAGCTGTTTTACGCGGGTTGGGGCGAAGTCCAGACTGGCTGATGACGTGGTCCAGGAACAAGAGCTCCCCGTACGCAAAGCGGCCCTTTTCTGGCTTCAGGGTGAGTCCGGGGGTCTTGATTGCTTGAAGTACAGCTTCAAGGCGCCGGAGGTGTTCGTCGAAGTTTGAAGAAAACACAACGACGTCGTCCAAGTACACAAGGCAAGTCTGCCACTTCAAGCCGGACAGCATTGTATCCATGACGCGTTGGAATGTCGCAGGTGCCGAACAAAGACCGAAGGGCATGACCTCGAACTCGAACAGGCCGTCTGGTGTTATAAAGGCAGTCTTTTCGCGATCTCTCTCGTCGACTTCGAGTCGAGTCGAGTTGAAAAAACTTTATTACGAGGAATTTCGGGACCTCCCAGGCCCCCTGGGTCCCCGCGCGACCCCACTACACTCAAACGTTCATGCCTAGTAAATCCATGACGTCGGAAGCCCGGCTGGCGGCGATCTTCTGCCTTGCCGGATCCGTGGAGCGTAGCGAGGTCTCCCAGTCCTCCCAGGTTTTCAGTGGCACCGGCCCGTCGGGAGGAGGAGATGACGGACAGGCCAGGAGAAGGTGGGTTAGATTTGCCCTCGGTGCATTGCACAGAGGGCAGGAAGGCGGGATGGGTTGGTAGTGGGAGAGGAGGGAGGGGGTGGGTAAGGTGCGTGTTTGCAGACGGCGCCATAGGTGCTGTTCCCTGGTATTAAGGGAAGAGTGGGGAGGTGGGTATATTTGCCTCTCGGCACGAGCATTCGCGGTGAGCTCAGCAAAGGTACACGCCCGCTCCTTCGAGAAATCCTCCACGAGATCCGCCTGTGCCCGGTTTCTAGACCCTCGGGCTAAAGAATCGGCGGCCTCATTGCCAGGGTTTCCCGAATGCGCGGGCACCCAGATGAGCTCAGCGCTGCGGGAGGAAGAGGGATGCTGGGTCAGCATGTGGAGTGTGGTAGGGTGAACTCGGCCCCTGGCATAATTTAGCAACGCAGTTTTTGAATCACTTAGGATGTAGGTAGTATTGGAACTGCCGAGCGCTAGCGCAATAGCGATCTCTTCCGCTTCTTCTGGTTTCGTTCCAGGAGGTAATTCTTTTATTAATGGAGGGGTGTTCAGTGCGTAGGCCACCGCTGTGGCTCCGTGCTGATCGCATGCAGCATCCACCCACACAGCATCCCGTTCCCCGCCGTACGCTTTATGGAGGGTTGCTGCTCTAGCTTTCCGTCGCTCGCGGTTTCGGTCGGGGTTCGACTTCGATTTGCCAGTAGCCGGTCTTGAGGTCCATCGAAAAAAAGTACTTTGTATTGTGGAGTCGACCCAGGGCGTCGTCTATCCGTGGAACCGGGTACACGTCTTTCTTAGTGATTTTGTTCAGGCGACGATAGTGAACGAAGAGACGAAGGGTTCCATCTTTTTTCTTCACGAACACCACGGGAGACGCCCACGGACTCTTGGATGGCTGAATGATGTCGTCACGTAGCATTTCGTCGACTTGTTTCTTCACGGCCTCGGGTTCGCGCGTTGAAACTCGGTACGGGCTCTGACGAATTGGTCGGGCACTTTCTTCAGTTATGATGCGATGTTTTGCGACTGGGGTCGGTCGAATTTTCGCAAATGACGAGAAGCAGTCCAGGAAATGCGGGAGCAGGGCTTTGAGCCAGTCTTGCTTGCACTTCGGAAGGCTCTGGTTGACGTCAAATTCTGGTTGGGGCCTCTATTCGTCGAAGCCGTTTCGGTATCATCGAAGAGGGCGAAAGATTTACTGGCGTCCACGAATTCCTCTATGTAGGCAACCGTCGTACCACTGTAGAGGTGCCTGTATTCATGGCTGAAGTTTGTCACCATTACCTTCGCTTTCCCATGACACAGCTCGGCCATATGCCTCTTGCAACGTAAATCTGACTGCTCAGGAGCAAGTGCTGGTCGCCCTCGATGACGCTTTCAAAGGCTGCGGGTGTTTCGGTGCCGACGGAAATGATGACGCTAGAGCAAGGCGGAATGGTGACTTCATCCTCAAGCCCATTCAGTGCTTCATTCCCTGGCGTCGTGGTGGTCAGCAGCGTGTTTTCTCGGGTTACTGTTATTGAATCAGACCTCAGGTCGCTGACAGCGCCGTGTTGACTTAGGAAGTCTATCCCAAGTATAACATCCCTGGAGCAATGTTGCAGAATTACAAAGCTCGCAGGATAAGTCTGGTTATTGATGGTGACTCTTGCTATGCAGACTCCAGCCGGCGTTATTAGATGACCTCCAGTGGTCCGGATTTCAGGGACTTCCCAAGCAGTCCTAACTTTCTTCATCTTTGTGGCGAACGGTCCACTGACGACGTAATAGTCGGCTCCAGAGTCGACGAGAGCAGTGACGTTGTGGTCTTCGAATAGTACGTCGAGGTCGCTAGTCCGTCGTCTTGCGTTGCGATTAGGTCGCGGTGCCGGATCACGGCTACGTCGGTTTGCTGCGCTGCTTCCACGTGGCGTCGTCAGGTCTTCTTCCGGCCGCGAAGTTTCGACGTCAGGGCTACGTTCGGCATGCGGGGTGTTCGTCAGGTTTCGTCTTAGCGTCGTCGGCGGCGGCGGATGATCTCCGGTAGTTCGTCGTACAGCAACTGTGCCTCCATCGGTTGCTGCTCTTAGTATTCTGGGTAATGGCTAGGAGATCGGCCCCGAGCAGGGCCGGCGTACTGCCTGTGATGCGGTGAGGTGTAGCGGCCTGGCGACGGCGAACGGGAAGGTCGTCGGGGTGGCCACTGCCTCCTGTGAGGTAGTCGGCGATGTCACGAGGTTGTTCGCCTGGACTGCGAAACCTCGTAGTCCCATCTCCTAGTACTGGCAGCGGCGGTAGGTGTGGCCGGCCTCCCCTCAATGGTAGCAGAGCGGGCGGTTGTCAGGGGCGCGCCAGACGTCGGTTTTTCTTGGCGCGTAGCGCTGGCCGACAGTATACAGGACCATAGGTGTGCGCAGGCTTCCCCTTCAGTGGGGGGCGAAGGCTCGTCGCAGCGCCCCCTTTCCCTATTAAGTCAATGTATCGGGGCAGACTTTGTGCCCCCCCCCCCCCCCTTCCTAGGTGACTAGGGGGCGGCCGGGAAACCGAAAGTCAAACTACAGCAAGCAATGCACGCTGTGCACTGATACACTGATAGCGGCGAACAGAGCGTCGGCCGTCGAAAATCTGACAAGCGGTGAAGCGCGTCGGCTTTTATACATATATCACCGAAGATTCCAGCGTTATCGCTAGCGGCCGCGTAAGTTCCAGAACTCAGATGTTCGCACTGAGCACGTAATCTGATCGGAATGTTGTAACATTTTCTAGATAATTCCCAGTCATTCGGGCGCGCTTTGCGCAAGGCAACATTGCAATGGGACGGTAACACGAAAATGGAAAGACAGGAGTGAGCGTGACAATATTTACACTCCGCGTGGCGACATACGTCGCAAGCGCGGCGAGGCAACGCCCTGGACTGCCATGCAACCAGAAGCTACGCAAATTGAACGCCAAAGTTCCCAACACAATTCCGCGGCGGTAAGCATGTTTCGCGCTTTTCCTCTCCTGCAAATTTGTGCGGTGGTCTTGTGAAACGTCCGAGAAGACCTTCCTCGACAGTCGAGAAGGTCTACAGTATGTGCAGTGCAGACTGCGGAGGCAACTTCATACATTTTTACTTAAAGTGCGCGGCGTGTGCGTGCACGCGTGAGTCGTAATATCTCCTATTATTGGCAATATGCGGCCTGCGAAAGAATACAGCTATCGCTTGGTGCCGCATACTTCAGGTTGCGCACGAAGTTTTGTGATAACTCAGCATTTCAACGAGGATGGCCATATAATTGGTGTACGCTTTGCAGCATTGGTGCGGCGTTCAGCTCGGAAAGCTTGTTATCCAGAAAGTGCTCGGAAGATACCTGCGTGTCACGCAAAGTACTGCTGTAAAACGAAATAATTGGCGTCAAGCGTGAATACACGCGGTAATGTGTACTTACTCGTGCATTTTTACCGGGGCTTGCAGTTTTCCCTGTTCATCGCAATTATTCACTGGCGGCGAAGCTCGGCGTTTCTCGTTGTGGATGAAAATCCGTGGAAGCTGAAAACAACGCACTCGCACAATTGCCGCGTTCTGTTGCAATCTTCACAGACAGTGCTGAGTAATCTCTTCCTCTTGCACTGGTTGTTTCCGCATCCAAAGACGGCGCAGTGGTGCTCAGGAGACTTCTTGTAAGCGGCGTCAAGAGGCGCTTTTTCGAATATTAAAGTCTCAGAGCTGCCGCTTGCCATGTTAACTTGGCGCAATAGATACACACCTTGGCAGTCTAGAATCAAATGGCGTCTGGGTGAGAGAGTATTCCGCCGGGAGTCTATAGGTACTTGCCTGGGTGCGAGATAAGCGTGCACTGGTCATGCGAATGTCGACAGAGCCAAACCAATGCACTCAGTACTTTCCGTATTTTAACCCCCCCACATATGGGCAGACTACAGCAGAATCGTGATGATGCGAATTCGTGGGATCACAAAAAAAATATTCGTATGAGCAGAAAGTGATATCGTCGGAAAACGTGTGAAAGCAGTATGTCTAGTTGGCTAATCACTATTTTGGATGGCTAGGTATTTGAACAAGTCTGCTTATAGCATGTGACAAAAGATAATAAAATTGGCACAAGTTTTTTTTTTTTTTGCTACTCAGGGCCGCAGCAACGTTGTAGACCATTGTGAATAATTACCAGTACTATTCGGGCGTCAGCGGTTATGCTGGTGATCTTACAAATTCGGCGCGTGTACGCGTGTGTAATTACAGGACAGAATTTCCCGTGTCCTGTGACAGCTAACAGCCCCTCACGCATCCAGAAAACACGCGGACGCAGGCCAAACGTAGCGCGGCAGATTTCACCGACAGACATCATTTCGAGAAGATATATCCATAGGACATAATATTGATCTACAGACATTTTCATGCTCAGCATGTAGCATGTACCTATAGGAAGTGCAGCCCACGAGGTAGTCGTATAATTGAAGTTTTGACCATTGCGCTGTACCTCGATGTCCTGAATCTCCCGCAAGCTGCTCGGTAACGACGCACGGCAAACACACACAACTCAACTTAACATGGTGTTCGACAACCAGAACCTGTTCCTGGAAGCTTTTTGAGGGTCTTCTGGGTAGTGACCACTTTTATATTGCCATTATGCTCGGTAAGCACGCACGGAAAACAAACAGAATGTCCAACTTAAAATGGTCTTCGAAACCCAGAACCTGTTCCTGGAAGCTTTTTGAAGGATCTTCTGGGTAGTGACCATTTTTATGTTACCATTAAACGCGAAGAAAAAGAAAGGTGTCTTATGCTACAGCTCACCTAATGGGCGAGAATGCATGATTACGACCAGGAATAAATATCGCAAGCAGCTGCAAGAAAAAAGCCTTATAGGAGATCCTGATGCCTTAAAGGGCCCCTAAACCACCCAGAGGTCGAAATTCAGTTCTGGTGGGGAAGTTGTGCACGGGTGTACAACGAACACGCAGCCGTGAGAATATTTCGAAACGGTGCCATAATAGCGGAGTTATACGCGTTAGATCATCGAAACGTGGCGATTCGCTCATTTCACTCTTTCCATCGCCACCCTCCGTTGGTATCCTCTCCCAAAGCCGGTTTGCCCTCTCGCCGAGCGCCCCTTCCAATCTCGCGTGGCATACGTCACCGCCGACGCGCTTCTCGAAACACCTACTTCCGGTTGCCGCCACTCCGCACTCCGTCTGCTCCGTCGACTGCGCGCTTGTTGGCTAACCGCTGCTGCCGTGCCGGCCCGTGCTCATACGAATCGTGCCGGCATGGACCCTGTGTTGCGCGCACGCCTTCAAAGGATCGCCAACATGATGGATCCGTACGGTGACACGCCGTGCCAGAACACCTCCGCATGGGCAACACGGCGAACATCAACAAGGAGCGCGGCCAGCTGATTGCAGACTTACCGGAAGTCTTAGGTTCCTGTTCGACCAATCGCGCGTGACTTGCGCCATACGTCACTTATTCACATCCTGACGTCACGCGGAGGCCGGAAGGGCTCGGAAAGGAGGAGGGATTGTTGTTTTGAATTTGTGGCGCGCCCACGGCTTGTAGCGCTGCCGCGTGTGGCATCGTTGATCGTGACGGCATTCTGCCCACGATGCGCGTGTTTGCTTGAAATGTTTGAAAAAACATCGGAGGTGGTTTAGTGGCCCTTTAACGAAAGTTAATGAATGCCAAGCACGTAGCAACAGAAGCTGCGAACCCCACCTGACAAGCACGTCCCACATTTCTTGAATCAGAGGCTTAATGTTACATCCAAAAAATGGGGGGACCCTTAAATTTCTTTTTTAAGAGTTGAGTGCGATAGCAATATCCACACGCACGACGCACCCTATCGCCTTCCCAATCGCTAGCCTGCCTTCGCTTCTTAGTGCAGCAAGGAAAGCCAAAGTGGACATGCCCTCCGGATCATATCTTCGTTAGGTGGTACCGCGAATTTTCACTCACAGCTAACGTTGCTTTTTCGCTCAAAACCAAAGACGCTGCCGTCGACACTGACGCCGGAATTTCTGCGAAAGCTTTCAAACGTTATCGCATTAATGCGCACCCGAATGGACGTCCGCGAACACTACATGGCTAACTGCGTTCCTTACGAAAAGAAATCCAGAAGTATACTGGGGAGCTAGCCTCCGAGCCGCGGCTGCACATGCGTGAACACATTAATGGATCAACAACTTCAAGCAAAGCGTGGGGTATGCTGAGATCTCTTCTGGGCCGGCGCAAGACATCTGGTGGCGCTGCACGTGTTGTACTGAAGCAGGGCATCACTAGTGCAGAGCTCTCAGAAAAACCGGCAGACATCTTCCTTCCGCAGACAAATGCTGCCACAAATGGAACCTATGCCAGGGATGATGCTCAAGCGGGAGACGACGGTTAAGCGCGACATTTCACGGTCAGCGAAATGGAGGAAGCCTTAGGCAGAACGAAGACACGTGGTGCGCCAGGCGCTGACGGAATTACGGTAGCGTCTGATAACGTCGTCGGTAGCGAAGACTTCCCGTTAGGAAATACGGCAATTTGTCCCAAATACCCAATTGCGATGTTTACCTTATACGTTTAATGTGTACTGCTCCATATTGCCACGCGCGTTTCTAATTTTCACAGTTGCTGTATTCGGTTTTCGCCCACAAAGACTGTCAGCAATGCTCAGCACAAACCGCGCCTCTTTGTTCGAGAAGCTTCCCGATTATTGTAGATCGTTTTGTTAAGATTGCACGCAAGACGCGAACACTCGAGCTTATTCTAGAGCTTGCGCGACAACCAGTGATAAGGCTGGAATATTCGACGCCACACGTATAAATGCCGACGCACTTCACCGCTCGTCAGTTGATCGACGGCCGACGCTCCGTTCGCCGCTATCTGTGCCAGTGTGCATAGCTGTAATCTGACTTTACGTTTCGCGGGCACAAGTTCGGCCAAATAAACAGTTTCTTCTTTGACCCGCTGACTGTTGCCTTCGTCGACGTCACGACCACCTCGGACTTTCCCGCACGCTCGCCAGAGTACAGGAAAAGTACTACTGGCCGCGCCTTGCCGCCGACGTCGCCCGCTACGTAAGGACGTGCAGAGACTGCCAGCGACGGAAGACACCGCCCACAAGACCAGCCGGCCTTCCTTCAGCCGATCGAGGCTCCTCGGCGACCGTTCCTGCAGATCGGGATGGACCTCCTGCGGCCGTTTCCAACGTCAACTTGCGGAAATAAATGGATCGTCGTGGCTACCGACTACCTCTCGCTACGCCGAAACAAAGGCCCTGCCTAAAGGCAGTGCCGCCGAGGTAGCCAAGTTCTTCGTTGAGAACATCGTCCTTCGACACGGCGCCCCAGAGGTTCTCATCACCGACATAGGTACGGCGTTTACGGCTGACCTAACTCAGGCGATCTTGGGATACAGCCACACAAGCCACCGCTGGACCACCGCGTACCACCCACAGACCAACGGCCTGACCGAGCGTCTTAATAAGACCATCGCCAACATGCTGGCCATGTACGTCGACGTCGAACACAAGAAGTGGGACGCCATCCTGCCGTACGTGACCTTCGCGTACAACACGGCCATACAAGAAACGACGCAGATGACGCCATACAAGTTGGTATACGGACGGAGCCCGGTAACGACACTCGACACCATGTTGCCAAACGTCACCGACGAAGCAAACATCGACGTTACCGCCTACCTACAGCGCGCCGAAGAAGCCCGACAACTAGCCCGCCTCCGCATCAAGAATCAACAGACGACCGATAGCCGCCGCTACAATCTTCGACGACGCTTCGTGGAATACCAGCCCGGCGATCGTGTTTGGGTGTGGACGCCGATACGCCGACGCGGACTAAGTGAAAAACTTCTGCGACGGTACTTCGGACCGTACAGGGTACTTAGACGTCTCGGCACACTCGACTACGAGGTTGTCCCCGACGGCACTACGAACTCTCAACGGCGCCGTGTGCGACCTGAGGTCGTCCATGTCGTGCGCCTCAAGCCGTTTTACGCGCGTTAGTGAACCTGAGAACTCTTTTTTTTTTCATTGGACTTTCTTGCTTGTGCTTATTGTGCTTTCTTGATTTATTGTAGTTATTTATTGTTGCATGCATTTTTCCCCCCGTGTTCTGTTTTAAGCATCGGGACGATGCTTTTTCAGAGGGGGGCCATTGCCACGCGCGTTTCTAATTTTCACAGTTGCTGTATTCGGTTTTCGCCCACAAAGACTGTCAGCAATGCTCAGCGCAAACCGCGCCTCTTTGTTCGAGAAGCTTCCCGATTATTGTAGATCGTTTTGTTAAGATTACACGCAAGACGCGAACACTCGAGCTTATTCCAGAGCTTGCGCGACAACCAGTGATAAGGCTGGAATATTCGACGCCACACGTATAAATGCCGACGCACTTCACCGCTCGTCAGTTGATCGACGGCCGACGCTCCGTTCGCCGCTATCTGTGCCAGTGTGCATAGCTGTAATTTGACTTTACGTTTCACGGCCACAAGTTCGGCCAAATAAACAGTTTCTTTGACCCGCTGACTGTTGCCTTCGTCGACGTCACGACCACGTGACAATATGGCAGCCGACGTGCACGTCATCAATGGTTGCGGCAGCACCTAGGAAACTGTCATGAATGAATGCGACCTATCGCCCTTGTTCTGCGAAAGCCAAAGAAGAGCAAACACCCAAACCACAAAATGCTTCAGATCTATTCCCCGGGCCAGATGTTTTATACTGCCTTCCCTTCAATGTCAGCTGTTTTCACCTACCAGCTGCAAAAGGCGCTTCCATCGTTTATATTATTCACAACAAACACCTCTCTTATACAGCCAGCATAGAAGAGGAGAGGAACCGTCATCTGCGTTGGCTGCTCACCTTCCTCCATTGCTTTCAGCCCTAAAAATAACAGCTATGCCGCACGTTCAAAGGGTCATTTTCAAATTCTAGAGTCGGAGAGTTTCGTTTCCAGTGCCTGTGACAGCTCACCAGTTTTAATGACGGAGCGTTATCCTGTGCTGGCGCGCGTAAGTGTAAATGTCGGTGTAGTAGTGGTTCAGCGCAGAAAAGACGCATATTTCTGCAGCCCATAAGGAAGCACGGCTCAGCGTCACTGGCGAAGTAAGAAACAAGAGCGAAAGAAGTTAGAGAAAAGATTATCCTTCTCCAGAAAGGAGTACACCCACAATACCGTGCTAATGGGCACGTTCTCTGCCAATTAAGAAAACGGTGGCACTGAGAATAGAACCCAGAACTTCCGAGAACCTCGCTTCTTTATTCTACTTTCTCTTCAATTACTCCTGCCCCGAGCTCGCACAAGTTGGAGCCATTCAAGCTTGCGAGCGCCCGAACTAAGCGTTTTTCCTAACCGTAAAGCGACACTAAAGGCAAAATACAATTCGGTACGGTAGCGCACATTCCTTACAGTAGCGCACAGCAAGAACCACACCGCAGGATGCACGACCACTCTTCTGACGGAGATCAACCTTTGAAGAAAAGATGAAAATTTTTCAGCGGATGGACCCTACTCTGTGGTGAAGCCCATTCTAAAACCGAACAGGTCACCGAACTGCCTCAGTAACTCCTAACTTGAGACCGGTTATTCTGACGTCATGAATCTAGAAGCTAAAAACACACGAGTCCCTGGTGCATTCACCTAAGACGACTTGAAAGAGGAAGCCACCTTCTTTTTATAAGCTCACTAGATGTACAAGGGAGCAGGGAACACAAGCCGTGGCTTCACGAGCCAATGCCAAGCGCCGTCATAATTTTCTTTTTGTTGAGGTCGGCGCTCTCCGGGTTGTTCGCCATCCAAAGGAGGGCGCTACAACGCAGCCCCATGATGTTACGCCAGAATTTGTGACGTCATGATGACGTCGCAGATCTGTCATCTGGTGATAACGTCATTACGTGATGATGATTTCGTGTACCATTCGTCCCCGACGGTCAAATTTCCTGTTTGATGAGGCATCTAAAGGTTATCGCCTTAAACCCCTTGGCTTCCGAATTCTCCGCGGCCGGCTCCGCCTGGTATTCCGCGGGAATATTTTCGCGTGCGCAGGCGGCATGGGTCGGTGCCTATAAATCGCAATAAAATTCGCAAAAAAAAACGGCGTAAAATAAGAAATATTGTTTTATTCTGTAAAACAATGCTTCACCCCATCAACTGTTTCAGTACCTAACATTGAAAAAGTTGAGCTAGTTGGTACGGGTTCATCTTCTGAAAAAACTGCGCAGCAAGACGGGACACAAAGAAAGGTAGAAACGACAAACAAGCGCTTGTTTGTCGTTTTTACCTTTCTTCGTGTCCCGTCTTGCTGCGCAGATTTTTCAGAATACGTTTCAGTAAGATTTTCGTGTGTGAAAAACTGAAGCACACAGGCATGTGAAGAGCAACTTCGAATTTTTCGCACTTCCATCGGCTCTAGGAGTTTTTGCTGTGTGCCTTGCAAAATAAGCAAAGCCTTGAAGGATTCTTTTTTACTGTACATGGCAGGATCTGACAAGGAAAATGAGCCCACTCGGCGGCTTGTAGGCGCATTAGTGAGGCCGTGACACGCGGCTTTTTGCGCCACACCATGTTTCGAAAAAGCCAGGAAAGTGCACCCTTCACCGTTAAAACACACACACACGCACACACACACACACGTACACACACAAACAAACAGACACCTCATTTTAAACCCTACACCTGATGGCCTCGAAACCTCAGATTTGCACTATTCAAGCAACACTCCGGTGGACCTCAAACACTTCATCTGGGACTGCTCGCTGAACTCGGATCCCCGACAATAGGGCACAGCCTCAAACCACCTGAATGGCGAGCGTCTTCTTTCCAGGGCCGCATATTACACGTATCCTAGCCACCATACTACACGGGCGCAGCATCGCACCGCCCGCCAACAAGCTATGGCTGTTACCGCACGAGTAACTGAATGACCCCGAGGCTCCAGCCACTGGCATCAGTTTTCATCTAGGACCTGACAGCCAGAGCAGCAGCTACCAAAGGGCACATTAATTGATGTTCCTCCCCAGCTTACAGCGGCCCAATTTTAAAGACGGTTTCTTTCTTGGGATAATTGAACGCAGAAATTTTGGTCTGTCTGTCTGTCTTTCTATTTGTCTGTCTGTCACACGATTCAGCCACCCGCCCCAAGTTTAACCACTTGCTGAATGCCCAGCCATCTTGATCTGGTGTCTGCGTTCATACTTCTGAACATTGTCGATCAAAAAGCAAATATTACGCATATCTGAGGCGCAACACGAATACATAAGTATTAGGTGGTGCGTTCCTTTACTAGAAAATACATAGATACGTAATTCTAAAGACCCTAGTGTCTCTTAGGCTGCGCTGAAAATGCGACGCTATGCACGAAAAAGCCCTCTGCCAACGATATGGTGCTGCGGCTGGCAGTGGCCCTGGGTTCTGCACAAGCTCATGCTTCCCGACACCACCACCAGATGGTCGTCCATATCTCACGCAGCGCCTCCTCTATTTTATCAATGCCAGCCAGATGCGGCCGATTCAACATAGAGGCGGCGCTGTCTGAGGCAAGGGAAAACATAGTAGTACGGCTGGCAGAAGACTATCGTCTTTCGACAACATTTGCAGCGAAGCACACAGATACGCGGCCAATATTTTTTTTTATCCCACATCCATCCCCAAATCAATCATCGAAGACCTCCAAGGGGAAAACCATGAATGAAGACGTGTTAAAAACAACCTCTAACGCCAACATTTAGTAGAATGAAGCAAGATCAGATAATAAAAAAAAGTGAGCTCGTAGCTTAACTTGGTATACATCCCGATTTGCTCCTATAGCATTCAATCCTTCGTTCTTGCGGCAGAACACTTACTCTTTTTTTTTTTAATCAGACGGCAAATGCGTAGACATACCTGAAGAAACAGCTTGAGGCTCTGTTTGTGTAGAACTTGTTGACAGAGTTTTCTGTTCATTTGCTTGTGATGCTTCGTGGTGGGTTAGTAGCCGCACTTGAACAGATTTATCGGTGACATGACCCGGCTCACACGCTGGTTGTGGTGATGTTTCTGCAGCTTGTACCGACTCACAAGCCGGACCCGGTATTGCCTGATGTACTGGCTCTGGTGCAATGACATCCTGAAATAAATTGGCTTGTGTTGCTGCGATTGATGACGCTAAAGATTCTTGCCGAGAGAAGATATGAAAGCTCGCTTACGTGATCCATTTCGCTAAAATGACTGGGTCCTGGCATGTGCCCGATGCTGTTGCCTCCAGAGGGCAGCTGTCCAAGAATCTGCAACAGTGTATATATGAAAAGATGGGTTACTGACCTCTACACAACAACGCCTGATCTGCTTTTGTGTTCAGCCGGCGCTAAATAGACTGTGCAAGTCGTCAGTGGTTTGCAATAAATCGTCAAATGACATCTAGTGGAGGTGCGGAGTCCTTGTCTTCCGCAAAAGTTTCACTCGTCAGTTGATTCCGACAAAGTGCGCTTGGGGCGTACGGCGAACGTCGGTCACAGCGTCCACACTGATTCTCATATCCTCAATTACGCCAGCGACCATACCGTGCGTCGGCGGCCGAGCGGCAGGTGTTTAACGAGCAAGTCGATGAAATGCTGCAGCGTGGCATCACCGAGTTATTGCGTTGTACGCACTATAGAAAGGTAGAGGCAATTCATGATCATAGTAACTTTTGCGAACGCATAACGGCATGATGGAAAGCATAACGGCTCAGCTGTAAAAGAAGAAAAGTAGAAGAAAGAGAAAATTTGCAGAGCTTAGCAAGACGGTAACGACCAGGACTACTTACGTGCCCATTAGCTCCGCTGTCTCTTTAGCATTGCACCTCGAGTGAAAGGTACACTAACTTTTTTTGTCTTTTTTAGCAGCAACACTGTATACCGGGAGTCCCAACTATCACGCAGCAAAATTTTTAAAAAGTGGAACGGCATTACGCGAAACAAACCTAGTATATATTGCTCCCAAACCCACACGCCCTTCTCGGAAAGCTTCAGCACTTCAGGAAAGCTTCTCGTCCATCCATACATCTCATGCGGAGTGATCTCGCCCACAGTAAAGCGCTCACTACAGAAAATACAAGGCTAGCAGTGCTCAAAACCGGGTTAAAATGATGGAACGGATGGTGTCCCAAAACAGTATATTTAACCGAGATGGCCAAGAAGCAATCGCATTCTTTAACTTAAAGTCGTTAAAACGTTTCGCGAACCACGGCGCGCCTGGAGGTGCACGCCCAAGAAGGGAGCGAGCACGCACCTCTAGACAGGCCGTGCTCGAACATAACGCCACGCCGAGCGAGCGAATGCCCCTCCCCTTACGCCACGTCTGCGCCGCCGCTGCCCTGGCGTCGCTACGTAACTACATACACCTGATGGGGGGAAACAACCTGACGGAACTCGCTGCAGATGACGCGTGTCGCAACTGCTGTAACAAGCAGGAAGTCGACAAGGCATTGCAAAAAGTAGCGCACATGTCTCACACCGAGTATCCGAGTCTGCCTAGCAAGATTCTACTCGTGCCGGGAAAACAATTCATGGTAACATCAAACAATGGCGTCATTGACGCTTTGATAAACCGAGCAGTGGGAACTCTACGAACAGGAATCACTGAGTGCCGGGGCGATGCACTTACCCAGATTTCACAGTAACTGAGCTGCCATACGTTTTATTTCGTTTACCTTTCCGGTCAGGGCAAAACAAGGTGTCCACACGATAGAAGAAAAGAGAACTACAACCATCACCACCAACATTAGCTGGCGAGACGCGAGCGGAGGTTCATGAAGGGTGAGGCTGCATGATGGCAGCACAAAAACGAGGAACAGCTTCCCCAAACCAAACTAACGGACAGTGGTAGAACTGAGAAAATAAGGCAGTGTGCATATAGTTTTAGCCGACTTGGCGTTTTCCTCACCATCTATTTTGATTCACTTTAACTTGGATATTCTCAACAATGCGCACGATAGCGATCACTCGCCCGCAGTCAATGTTGCAATCGTCAATGCCCATACTATCCCTTGCTGAGTGGCCTCTTTTCCCCGGAATAATACCGCTAGCTGTGGAATTCTGAACGTAGATTTAAATGTCGATAAAATTAAGTAGAAATATATTGGAAACATAACGTAATCGGCGGAGTTAAATTAACTGACTGGGGCAAAACGTGTGTGAAAGAGTAAAATGCAGAACAAGGCCACGGTCATCTTTTGCAGACACAAAACTTATCATAATTTCATTATCTTCAAACATAAAAAAAGCTATGAAGATGTGTATCAAGATACAATATGAAAAAGTGTCGTAGAAAAAATATATCGCCAAACTTAACATTTACGCCACAAGAAAACGAATGTTGGAACATAGTAAGTCAATATTGTCACGCTTAAGACAACCTTAACCTTCAGTTAAGACAACACAACCTGCTCGTTGAGCTAGTCCAAGAAGCGGCTCAGTACCGACTTCCTATTTCTCTTTCACGCGTGGTTCTCACACACGAAAACCATGCGGCATTAGTCCCCCTTTTCAAAAGCATCGACTCGATGCTTGTAAAGAAAAAAAAATAACTACAAGACACGCTGACGCAGAGAATCGGAAAATGAGTACTAGCAGCCGACACCTGCGCCATGCGCAAAAAGAAAAAAAAATACCAACAAACAACCCACAGGAAAAAAAAAAGAACTACCACAAAAGGTCATCGTCACATGGTAATAGAAGTGGCGCAAGCACATGGGCTACTGTGTGTAGTATGGCTTGAGTCGTACGACATGCATGGTTTTGGGCCGGAGTTGTCGACATGAAGACACTGCGCCGTCCGGAAATACTTCGTAGCTAAGGTCACTCACACGTCGGATGACCTTGTATGGTCCGAAATAACGGCTCAGAAGTTTTTCAGACAAGCCTGGTCGTCGGATTGGTGTCCACACCCACACTCGGTCGGCAGGGTGGTAGGCGACGTTTTGACGGCGAAGGTTGTAACGTCGCGCATCTGCGTCTTGTTGGTGAGTGATGTTTACCCGAGCTAGTTGACGCGCTTCTTCGGCGTATCGAGTGTATTGCTCTGCGTCTGGAGCAAGTTCATCGCTATTATCGCACGGCAGCATAGCGTCAAGCATGGTTTGTACGTTGCGTCCTTAAACAAGGCGGAAAGGTGAAAATCGTGTCGTTTCCTGCATCGCCGTATTGTACGCAAACGTGACTGTTGAATATTGTTGAATGTGAATTTGAAGAAAGAAGAGAACGAAGCGTGGGCACGAGAGGAGAGCTCGCGCTGTGTGCCGAAAGGAACGTTTGGCTAGCATGGACGCGTTTCATTATCTGTGTCATTAAAACCTTTGTTATTTTCCACTATACTGGCGAAGACACCCTTTATTCTACAGTGACGTATGGTAGAATATCGTCCCAGGTTTTGTGCTGTACGTCCACGTACATTGACAGCATGTCTGCTATGGTCTTGTTGAGCCTCTCCGTCAGTCCATTTGTTTGTGGATGATAAGCTGTCGTTTTTCGGTGGCTTGTGCAGCTCAGTCTGAAAATTTCTTCCATCATTTGTGCCGTAAATGCCGTCCCTCTGTCCGTAATCACACATGACGGCGCGCCATGCCGTAGGACGATGTGGTGCGTGAAGAACTTCGCGACTTCAGACGCCGTGCCGCGGGGTAACGCCTGTGTCTCGGCATAACGTGTCAAGTAATCGGTTGCCACTATAATCCATTTGTTTCCAGTGGACGACAAAGGGAAGGGCCCTAGAAGGTCCATTCCCACAAGGTCAAAGGGTGTCCGCGGTGGTGCTATCGGGTGAAGAAGGCCTGCAGGTTTCACAGGTGGCGTCTTGCGACGTTGGCACTCGCGGCAGCCTTGCACGTAGCGGTGTACACTAGTCAACAGTTGGGGCCAGTAGTACTGCTGGCGCACTCTGGCGAGAGTCCGTGAGTAGCCCAAGTGTCCTGACGTGGGCTCATCGTGGCATGCAAGGAGGACGTCATCACGCATGTCGGCTGGCACAACGAGGAGAAAGGCTTTGTCGCTTCCTCGAGCATTCTTTTTGTAAAGGATGCCCCTCCTGATGCAAAAAGGATGACAGGTCGCGAGCAATGCGCCGAGGAACCTTGGGAGTTTCGGCCTTCTAAGGAATCGATAATAGGGCGCAATTCTTGATCAGCTTCGCTGCCTTGACATGAAGTCAGAATCGCTGAGAGCTCCGAGAAAGCCATCAGCATCTTCTAAGTCCATATCAGGATGCCCTACAGGTGCTCGAGAAAGCACGTCGGCGTCTTCGTGTTTGCGCCCAGACCTATACACAATCGTGATGTCAAACTCCTGCAAGCGCAAGCTCCACCGAGTGAGACGGCCAGACGGGTCACGGAGATTGGCCGAGCCAGCAGAGCGAGTGGTGATCAGTCACCACTTTGAAGGGACGGCCGTCGAGGTAAGGTCGGAACTTTGCCGTCGCCCACATGACTGCGAGACATTCCTTCTCTGAAGTAGAGTAGTTGGCCTCGGATCGAGAGAGTGTTCGACTGGCGTAAGCTATGACATGCTCAGCGCCGTTGTGCCGTTGTACAAGGACAGCGCCAAGTCCAACGTTGCTGGCATCTGTGTGCACTTCAGTAGCAGCGTCCTCATCAAAATGTGCAAGAACAGGTGCTGTTTGCATTCGCTGCCGTAACTTCGCAAAAGCTGCCTCTTGCTCTGTAGTCCAGGTAAAGGTTACATCATCTCGGGTGAGTCGCGTGAGCGGTTCGGCTATCATCGAGAAGTTGGCAATGAATCGACGATAATAAGCACACAAGCCGAGGAAACGTCGCACTGCTCTTTTGTCTGACGGAACAGGGAAAGCAGCAACTGCTGCAGTTTTGTCTGGATCGGGCCGAACTCCATCCGCACTCACGACGTGTCCCAGGAAATTTCAGCTCTTCATAGCCGAAATGGCACTTCTGGGGATTTTAGCATGAGTTCGGCAGAACGAATGGCTTCCAGAACCATTCTTAAGCGCTTCAGATGTTCTTCAAAGCTCTCAGAGAAGATGACCACATCGTCGAGGTATACAAGGCAGGTTTGCCACTTCAAGCCAGCGAGAACGGTATCCATCATCCGCTGGAAGGTTGCTGGAGCAGAACAGAGGCCGAAAGGAAGGACTCGGAATTCATAAAGCCCATCTGGAGTCACAAACGCTGTCTTTTCTCGGTCTCGCTCATCGACCTCTATCTGCCAACAGCCGCTCTTCAAATCGATCGATGAAAAAATACTTCGCGTGTCGCAGCCTGTTGAGAGAATCATCAACTCGTGGAAGCGGGTAAACGTCTTTCTTTGTGACGCTATTAAGCTTCCTGTAATCAATACAGAATCGCAGTGTTCCGTCTTTCTTCTTCACTAGAACGACTGGCGAGGACCACGGGCTGCTGGACGGTTGAATGACACCGTCGTTGAGCATCTCCTTTACCTGCGTCTGTATAGCCTCGCGTTCTTTAGCTGAAACACGGTAAGGCTGCTGTCGGATTGGGCGAACATCATCGTCGGTAATGATTCGGTGCTTCGTGAGGGGCGTTTGACCGACTCTAGACGAAGAAGTGAAGCAAGATTGAAATTCCTTCAAAAGGGTGTGAAGTGCAGCCTTCCTCTCATCCGGAAGCTTCGAATTCACGTCGATGTGGTCCAGAAACTTGTCCCCATCATCCATTTCCTCGGACGCGAAGCACTCTGTGACATCCGCTACAGGGTCTCCATAGGCCACGGTGGTGCCGCGGAAAAGATGCCGGTGCTCGAAGTTGAAATTCGTGACAAGTATCTGTGACCGTCCGTCACGAACACGCACAAGGCTTCGGACTGCGCATACACCTTGAAGCAGCAAAAGTGATACGTTGCTCTCGGCGACCGCGTCACCGTCTCGGAGGTCTTCACAAGTGACTTCTATGAAAGCAGTTGCTCGTGGAGGCAGCGTCACGCTTTCATCTGCAACACGCAGCGCAGGTCTACGACAGCTCTCGGTGTCTCGATATGTTGCGCGCTGCGTCGAGAAGGTCACCATTCGCTCGCGGAGATTTATAATCGCGCCGTTCTCTCGAAGGAAGTCCATGCCAAGGATGAGCTGACGAGAACAGTTGCGTAGTACAAGGCAGGTGACTACAAATGTTGAGTCGCGTATCTTCACTCTTGCGGTACAGCGACCCAATGGGGTAACAACGTGGCCTCCAGCTGTGCGAATACGCGTTCCATTCCAAGGTGTCATCACTTTTTTAAGACTAGTTGCCAGTTTTCCGCTAATAATAGAATAGTCTGCACCTGTGTCCACCAATGCGCTGACCTGAATACCGTCTATCAGCACGGGAATGTCGAGCGAGACTCGGTCACTGCGTTCAGATGTAGATTACCGGCGTTTCTCTGGCACTGCACTCAAACGGGGATTCATTGTCTGCGGCGTTTCGTGCAAGCGTCGATGGGAGGTCTTCCGCAGTCTGAGCCCCAGCGACCTCGCCCCCGAAGGTCGCTGCCTTCAGTTTTCCCGACGAGGGCTTGGGGAGTGTCCCCGTGCCGTCGCCCCGAAACGTGGCCCAATGGTTGCGGGTCGCCGTGGAGATGGTGACCGCGATTGACGCCCTGAGAAAGGTAGACGTTGCTGCGCGAGGTATTCTTCGATTTCCCTTGGCCTCTCACCAACTTGGGGACGAGGTGAATCAATGGAGAAACCGCGCAGTCCAAGTTGTCGGTACGGGCATTCGCGGTAAATGTGACCGGCCTCACCGCAATGGTAGCAGAGGGGTCTTCTATCCGACGTATGCCAGATATCAGACTTCCGCGTGGTTGCACAGGCGACCATCGATGTCCAAGCCAGCGTGTGCCGATTGAAATTGCAACTGGCGGCATCGTCTGGATCGGGACTGCAGGGCTAGAGACCGGCATGGAAGCGCGCAAGGCTTCGGCATACGTACGGCTCCCAATATCAGTGGACACAGGAGCCGGTTCCACATTTGTAGGCGGCGGCTGACAGCGACGGTTGTGCAGCACCTGCTGGACCTCTTCCCGGATAATACTGGTGATGGAGCCGACCTCTGGTTGTCTCGCCCCGTACAGCTTCGCCATTTCTTCGCGGACGACGGGGCGTACGGTTTCGCGAATCCATTCAACACTGTTGCTTCTTCCGAAGCTGGCGAAAAAATTCAGGAGATGATGCGGCATTCACTTGCCGGTCGAATAGGGCAGACCGCTGATGCAGTACCTTCTCCATCGTTGCGGCTTCAGTCAGAAACTCGGCTACACTCTTTGGAGGACTCCGCACCAGACCAGCAAAGAGCTGCTCTTTCACACTTCGCATAAGATAGCGCAGCTTTTTTTCTTCTGGCATCGCAGGATCCGCTCGCTTGAAAAGCCGCGTCATGTCCTCCACGTACATGGTGACGGTCTCATTAGGCATCTGAATGCGTGAGTGCAGAGCACGTTCAGCACGTTCGCAGCGGTCGGAGCTCCTGTAGGTCTCCAAGATGCGAATGTTGGAACTCGTGCCAGGATGTCAAGACATCAGCTCTGTTCAGGAACCATGTTCGGGCGCCGTCCTTTAAGCAGGCGTAGACGTTGCGGAGTTTGGCGGCGTCGTCCCAGTAATTGATCGCTGCGACATGTTCGAACTCACTCAGCCAGTCGTCCACATCTTCAAACAGCTCTCCGTGAAAGGGACTAGGCATCAGCGGGTTCTGCACGGTGCAATAGATCGGCGTAGAAGACGTAGGAGCTTCCATGGCGACTTGAGGCGGTCATAGTCACTTCGTCGGTAAGTTGTTCCGGTGTCTCTGGTGGTAGGCCTCGTTGGCGGCGGCTTGCTCTGTGAACTGGAGTGTTCACGGGCACAGGACTTGTGTTCCGGCTACTGGGCGGGGTCTTGTGCATGGGGTGAGTCGTGAGTTGTCGTACCCCGCTCCTCCACCAATCTTGTCACGCTTAAGACAACCTTAGCCTTCAGTTAAGACAACACAACCTGCTCGTTGAGCTAGTCCAAAAAGCGGCTCAATACCGACTTCCTCTTTTCTCTTTCACGCGTGGTTCTCACACACGAAAACCATGCGGCAATATGTTCAAGCGAGACTACTCATATCTCGCACAATTACACTGTCTTCAAATCCAGCTGCTCAACTAAGCAACATGAGAAGAACAAGCACATATACATTTGAGAAACATTTTTACATTTCCAAGCAAAAACCAGGGTCGCTCAAAAGGCGGATGGGTGCACACTGCCAAATCTCTTGAATGTTGTGGATGAGCTTCAACCCATACGCACTGACCACTAACGCTCACAAATGAATTTAAAGGACAAGTCTAAACCTCGTCTCACATAAATCTGCCTTGTGAATGGACACATACTATCGTCAAAAACATGAAAGTCGTATTAGCGATACTTTAATTCAAGCACACGGACCTTACACACACCACCCTCGCAAAAAGGAATAACGACCAATATGTAATAAATGCCAAGAACTAATACTACAACCTTGCAATTACATGATAAAAGGGCTCACGAATGGCTCAGTTGGTGTGGGTCGATAACGGCACTAAGATATAAGACGAATCCACTGAGAACCCACGATCACGCCGGCACTGAATTGAAATTTTATTCAAATGCATGCGAGGAACATTTGAATCTGCGCATCTGAATAAAATTTTGGTTTAGAGTCCGCATTTGCTTTTTTGCTTTCTCAGAGATTTCGTCTCACTTCTCGACACCATTTCATAAATCTGAATTCTAATTACATATGGGTCATTCCACGCCAAACGTCCCAGCCATTTTGGCGACCATCTCAAATGTATTCGAAAAAAATTCATGCTGATTTGCTGCATTGATAACAGTGAATTGCTGGAATATTACAGTGAGAAAAAATAATTTTGGTCACGTGGGCGCCTTCCAAATTTCACGGAATGTTCTCTGGGTGTTGTTTGGGAGAAAATTTATTCTAAGAGTATCGTTCGTTGTTTTTACACCAAATTTGGTTTACATATTAAGAAAAAGTGTTTCTGTAAGGTGTTTGAAGCTGAATAATATTAGTTCTTGTTTTCTGCCATATACGCCTCCAAAAACTTTGCCAAAATGTTCTATGTTTGCATATTTTTCATTGCAATATTACGCCTTGTATGTATATCTAAGCCATGAAAACTTAGTCTACAAAAGGTATATCTTGCGCAAAAACTATTTTCAGACCCCTGAAGTTTTCCTTTTTTACGGCACAAAATCACGAATTTCAGAAAATCGTCATTTTTGTCCACATTGCGATGCAATTTGAACCACGTGGTGCTCCAATTAAAAATCAGCTTTATACCTCAATCGAAAGCAAATGAACAGTTCTTCTTACGTGGCAAGATTTATCATTAACAATTTTTGTTTTAAGGAAGAAAATAATTTTTGAAGTTTCCCATTGACCGCTAGCCTCTCATTTGGTCATACGTACAGCTTCCTGGTTGAAGTTCCCCATTGTCGTCAATGGGGAAATTTCAAAAATTATTTTCTTCCTTAAAACAAAAATTGTAATGATAAAACTTGCCATGTGAGAAGAACGGTTCATTTGCTTTCGATTGAGGTATAAAGTTGATTTTTAATTGGAGCACCACAGGTTGCAAATTGCGTCTGAATGTGGACAAAAATGACGATTTTTTTGAAATTCGTGATTTTTTCACGTAATGTTTAGAAACTTGAGGGGTCTGAAAATATTTTTTGCGCAAAATGTACCTTCTGTGGAGTAATTATACATTACTCAGTTATTCATACAAGGCGCGATAGTGTAATGAAAAAAATGTAAACATGGAATATTTTGGCTAAATTCCTGGAGGCGTATATGGCAGAAAAATTACGCTAATATTATTGAGCTTCAAACACCTTACAGAAACGCTTTTGCTAAATATGTAAACAAAATTTTGTGTAGAAACAAGAAACTAAACTCTTAGAATAAATTTTCTCACAAGCAACACCCAGACGACATTCTGGGAAATTCGGAAGGCACTCACGTGACCAAAAAAAAATTTTCTCTCCGAAATATTACAGAAGTTCACTGTTTTCAATGCAGCAAATCAGCACAATTTTTTTCGAATACATTGGAGATGGTAGCCGAAATGGCTGGGACGTTTGGCGTGGAATGACCCATATCGAAATACAAATATTTATAAAAACTTCCATGAACGAACTGTACGATTTGCACATATACATCTGCACCACGCCTGAATTGGTTTTGGGAGTTGACTTACCAATGACTGCACGTATAGGAGTAGCTCACCTAATTGTGACTTAATTTTTCACAGATGTAAAATTTTTGGATGAGGCTGTCTTACTAAACATGCAGTGATTACTGCAGCTTTTCCTGCTTTGAGTGATGATTTAAGTCGGCTTCGCGCAGTATAGGTAAGATTTCACTAATTAACATAGAGTTTGATGGAACTTCTAAATTTTGGCTGCGAACTTGAGTAATTCAGTAGCACGGAACATAGGCGAAGGGTTAATGGGGACAGTATAAAGTGGTATGCACTCACCAGTCATATAGAGTACACGTTTTTACTAAGTCACGCATTAAGAACGTACGCGGCATCGAAACACTGAACAACTGCTAATGCCATGGCGCCAGTAAGAATACGAGAACGGCTCAGGCGCAATATGCATCTTGGCATTTGTTATCATTATGGTTTTTACGAAACAAAAAAGAAAACTGTGCACTGTGTTTTCTTCAACTCTTGCAGCTCGATGGGTTCTGCACTCAATGCATGGCGGAAGCATGCAAGCTGCAAAAGCTAACCTATCCCCACAGCATACGTTTTTTTTTTCTTTCTGCTTTCACAATACGTTAGCACAAAATTTGGCGAACGCAACGAGCATGTACCGCAGCCATAAAGCTTCCTTTCACAGTCACGAGGGGAGCCCACACCCTCGCGAACGAAGCCCGGATGGATGGATGGATGCTATGAACGTCCCCTTTATAACGGGGCGGTGAGAAGTGTGCTAACAGGCTCGACAAAAAAAAAAAAAAAACTTTTTCGTCGTTCTTCCTTTTTTTAAATTGGCTAATGCCTTGTCTATTTCGATTAAATCTATCTTACTATAGGGGGAAAAAAAACGCAAATTCATAGCCCAGTTCTCTGCCCTATATGGCAGAATGTCCTTATTTTCCCCACTATTTATTTATTTATTCATTTATTATTATTTGTCCTCATCTTCCCCACAGGCGGAGGATGGCGCGGCACCCCGCAGGCGGCCCCTATGTCCAGGCCCTGGACATAGAGTTTCATATAAATACACTAGTGGATATTCTGGCGCTAGTGTCTATGGGAGCGGCAACGCATGGCGCTTCAGCCACCATGGGAATGATGGGTAGTACACAAATTTGCCTAGTCTTGCCTAGTCTTCGTTCTTTTGGCTCCGTGTGGCCTGAATCCGTTTTGCCGCCATACGAAGTTCAGCAAAGGTTAAGCAGTTACGCTTTACCACCTTGACCTTTTTAGGCTCATGAATTCAAATCGGCTCGCGAAGTTCACAATGATCCATTGTTTTATCCGAAACAGAACCAAAACACAACAATCAACAAAGTCACGAGTGCATTCGAAGCCACAAACACGAAGACTAGGCAAATTTGTATACTACTCATCATTGCCATCGTGGCTGAGCGATCGCAGCGCCAGAGTCCCCTCTAGTTAATTTGAGGAAACTCTATGGCCCCGGAGACTCTCAAGTTCCAGCGATCGCCGCAGAGGGCGAAAAAATCTACCGCGGCAAGTTCCATCGAAATGTGCGAGTAGTGGAACTACTGACTCCTCTTTTAGCGGTCGGACATGGCCTCCGAGATAGCGCGCAGCGGGTTTCTCTCCGGCCGTCCCAATCGCACAGAGAGAGTGTCATTTCAGAGGTGGCGTGGCCCTCTTCTCCTCCGCACCGCGGCGCTCGCCGCTGAAGGTCGGAAAGGCTGCCGCTGTTGGCGCGGCTTGCATGAGGCGAGGAAAAAAAATGCTTTTCTGTGCTTTTATATAACCTCCCGCTAATTAGGAAATGTCAGGTGAAGGTGTACGAGAAGCAAATTGCATGCTAGGGCCTATTTATACTCAAATCAGCTTTTTTTTTTTTTCTGTAGATATGCGCCTCCTATATTAGAGCACTTAAAAGTGTGATGCCTCTGCAAGAGATCCGCATATGTTGGAAACGCACTATAATTCGAAGTTTGCATGCTGTATAGTATGGGGTCGCTGGCGAAGAGAACAAAAAAGAGAACGATTATTGGGCTGCGCGCGATGACGCTCGAGCTCGCACTGCCGCTGAAGATGGATCAGCCGTAGCCGGGCCTAAGTAAACGTGTTTTTCTTGTTGCCTCCGTGTTCTCTGTGGAAACGTGACATGAGAAGTCACCTCGATAAAACAACAGATCGCTATATCGAAATCGGCCGATCACCAACGATGTCACGATCGAATGAGTACCATTTACTGGAAAGCGGCGTATACAAATACGCATGTGACCGGCACACCTTCAAAGGCCGCACTTGTGTGCGCTCGGCAGTTCCCAGTTTAATAACCCGGCACCGTCTAGTAAGTAAGCAATACTTCGCCCGTATCCTAGAGCGCAAGAACGCGGAGGAACCGAACACTGTGAGACTACCTTGTCAGGATCGCTTCGCACGCGCTATGAATATGCTATCCAATAAACTCCGTTCATCGATCGAGGTCATACAGTTTGAAAAAAAAAAAACCAACTAAATTGTGCCTAACCTAACTAAAATTCAAAAGAAATGATGGCAGTCCCAGTCACATCAACGTTCAGGAAGACCAGCGATATAGAAACTGAACTTTTCGGAGCTCCGCAGTGCATTCACAGATGCCACACAAGTAATAATCGTGATACAAACAGCACAAAAACAGATTTGACGTCAAAGTTTCCTCTCCTTTTCGCAGAACGCCGGCGACGCATCGACGAGAGGTAACCGCGCAACGCCGCAGCATGAGCACGTTACATAGAAATAAGGTCTAGCGCACGATGGAGAGGAACGCTAACTGAGCCGACCAATTAAACTCGGCACTCGGGATCAGCACTCGATCGGCATGCTCTCTCCTCGCGATATCGCCGACGCCGCCGGGTCTGGCACGACAGCTGCGCTCGCACAGCGCTCAATGCTTCGCACTCACCCGCAAGGCTTCCCTAGATTTCCTTTCCAACTAACTCATTTTGCACCGCGGAAGCAAGAGAGGGATGGAGGGTGGAGGTGGTCGCCATACGTCTAGACCACCGTGGTCTGGACTGAATGTCGCTGGTGCTGCGATGGCTGCGGGCATGTTACAGTCGTGTTTTATTCATTTATGGTCGCCCATTTGCATTGTCAGTTTTACGGTGTTTGGTAGATACGTCGGGCATTGTAAAAACGAACATCGAACGAATGAACATCAATAAAGAATAAATAACGATCATCGAACGAACCAATGTGCACGCTGGTATGCCGTGCGCTCTGCTTTTCACCGCGCAGTCTCCGCTGCCGCCGAAATCCTACGGAACCATGTACGGAACCCTCAGTCAGCGCGCCCTCTCGCGTCAGCCGGGCACGCGAGGGGCGCGAGGCGCATTACATTTTTTTGCTTGGGAGCGCGGCGATTAGGACGGCCGGAGAAACCCGCCGACGCGCTATCTCGGAGGCCATGGGTCGGATAAGTTACTCCGAATTTTCCGTGTTAGGGGCACTCAACGAGGCCAAATATTTCGTTTTAAAATGTATCAAAAGATCGTTACAAGCTTAGTTACCGTGTAATTTTTCATGAAGGTAGTGGGGATCGGTTTCCATGTTACTTCTAGAATTACTACAAGAGCTTGATTGCTTGAGAACAAGTATTGAGATTACATTGACGCTCGAAAAGCAGCAGCCCATTGGCATCGGTTGCGTTTCGGTCGGTTAATTCATTCAAATTGTACCGCGGTCGTTTTCTGTGATCGGCATAACGCAGCTCCATTTCAGATCGCCTTTGATATTTCAATGCGAGTTTGTGTGCCAGATTTTCCACGCCGCTACTCAAGGCGAACGTGTCTAAAGTCTGTGAATCATGTCAGCTGCGGTGCTTCATCGACTCTGTAAATGTCGGGCTGCACAGCTTCCAGCGTGAAAATTCAACGACGGCAAATTGCTCGGAGACTACCTATGATACCGGATCACGATGCACAATGTGGGCGGGGGGCACCGGTGAGTGAACATGCACTGCTTTGCACTTAAACATAGCCTTTTTTTTTTTCTTGCATGCGCTACGGTTTTGTCAATTCATAAAGTTTTGTGACTTGTCCAGCTGATGAGATGCACAGCTTGTGTGTTTTAATGAAATTTTATCAGCAAGGGCAGGGATACGGGGGTGCTGGAGTGCCCCTAAAATTTTTGCCCCCCCCCCCCCCCGCCTAGAACAAACATGTTTAAAACACAAAGCCTAAATTCTCTGCCTCCCAGCTCCGACTAAAGGAACTCACTTATCCTAGATGACCCCCCCCACCCGGTAAAATAAAAACCTGGCGCCGCCCGCGTTTCACAGATCGCTTACTACGTTCTCACAGTTGCAGAAAATATCTTTACTGCTTAACTTTGAAACACATATCACAGCATAAGTTTTACCTCTTTCTGCGCAAAGAAGTCTGCTGCGATATATGCTCTTAAATTCAATGCATGGTAGAGCCAAGCGAACTTACAATATGTATACACATTTGAACATTTTCATAAGCAGGGACAGTTACATTTTCATATACCATATAGTTTAACCAGTTGGGCAATTAACTAGCTTTGTCCACTGATGGACATCACTAAAACAAATTCACAAACGTATTGTTCTCATGCAGTGTTCTCATATACATTCTTCTTTGACATGAATCACACATCCATTCACTCTTCTACCATAGTACCTAACCTTTTTTCCTCTTTCAGCCCAACCACAGCCACCAAGGAACTGCTCATATCAGCATATGCTTGGATGCTTTATCTCTAAACCTACCGCAAGTTAGCAGAAAATGTGTCATCACTGGAAGTAAACCCATGGGCCAAAATCCTCGCAAGGTATGCTTGTGGACACTTTATTTATTGAACCAACTTTTGTTTAACCATTTCTCTCTTACTCTTTCTCCTGACTCGGTTTCTTTTCTTCTCAGGAAACTCAACAAAAGAGAGATCATTGGTTTCCAAGCTACCCACAAAGAGTCGTAAGCTGCTCAACAGTTGCCGTAGTGACAACCACATGGGCCACCAATGTTTACGAGGCGGACAAACGCAAGCCTTAGGTATACTGAAAAGCAGTGATAGTGTACAGTATGTCGAAGCAGTACGAAATTGGGTGCACAAATTATTTTCTTGCTTCATGAATTACTCAATTTAGAGGAAATGTGCTCGCTTCAAATTTTTTGGATAGTCCATGTGGTGGGGTGCACATACTGTACTTCACTCTACGTGTCAATCTTTGCATAGAGTATCACATATAACTAGGTAGCAAATGGGCCAGTAGTAGTGCATATTTATAAGCACTGCTTTTTCACACTGAGTATAGATTGCTGTAAATGCGAAGACTGTTGCAAAGGAATCGCAGGAACAGCTACAGTAGTGTTGAAACGAAAAGTTAACAGTACCGCTTACTTGTTGGGAGTGACGTTGTGAATGTTCTAAAATAGGAAACAGTGTGCAAGCACTTGTCCCTTCATTAAACAGGACATGTCGTGCAGTGGTCACCTGAAGATGAGTGGATTTAAGGGCATCTCAGTGTATAGTTATTGTTGGATGGCACTTCCAAGTCACTACTCTGGAACACATGTGTGATGATGGGAGTAGGTGAATGAAAGCATGTGCATAAGGACATTTTGGGCAATATTCTATGAAACAGGCTGAAGAATTGGTAAAGCATCTGAAAAATTTGTTTTTAGCTCTGTTCAGTGAACACTGCCAATATATTAATGGGATGATATGTAAACACACACTGTCCAAAAAAGGGGGTACATCACGATTGCATTTGTACAAGCAATTTGTTTTGTATGTGAAGTTGAGCCACAGACAAATAGCAAATACAGTAAAAGCTCGTTCATTCATACTCAAAAGGCGAATGTGCAATTGTTCAAATTAGTGGGCAGGCACTAGAATGAACAGACACTGCACTACAATGCATGGGCAGAATCCAAAGAAGCCACATCAGGACTCGTTATCACGAACTAGGCACTACTACACGTTTGTGGCAGGTGAATTCGTAAATTAAGTTCATGGAGCTCTAACAGCGAACACAATTGATCAGTCTGTGATACGCCTAAAAAAAGTATCGACGTGCATGCGAGCAGTGAGCCTTAATGTCAAAATATATGATATTTAAGCTCCAAAACACGTTTATTTACATGACAGAGTTAACGCAATCAAAATTAAAAGTAATCAGTAATTTGCATTCACTTGCGTTTCTTCCATCGCAACTTCATGAGCATCGATTGCAGCTTGACCACTGGCTCCAGTGCAGCATCTGAAATCTCATCTGCTGAGAAATGATGCTGTTTTGTTCTTTTGGGTCTTTAGTAAATTTAGTTTGGTTTGATATTGCAACATATTGTGATCACTCTGGGCCGACTTCTGCCAGGAACGATGAAAACCAAGGGCTCCCAGTTCGAGCTAACCGTTGTGGATACCAACGCGTTCGAATTATTGGGAGACTTCCCCCCCCCCCCCCCAGAAATAGACAGGGCTGTGCCAGGACAAAGGCGATTTGAATTAATTGTAAGTTTGAATTAATTGTAAGTTTGAATTAAATAAGTTCGAATTAATGAGCTTTTACTGTATTAATATTTGTTCACGATAACAGACCTGACACATGACATGGAGTTTTTAAAAGTATGTTTATTTTTAACAGAACAATAATTGAGTGCACTCAATAGGTATAATCAGAGTTCATTAGAGTTGGCCAGTGTTTGTACATGTTGAAGATTTGAATGTGTACTAAAAGCTATTTCCTTGATATTGCTGTGCGCAATGTAGCCAAAAAAAGGCTAGTTTTGTCTGACACCCATGTTAAGAGTGAGGCAGACAGTTAGGAGGTAGTGAAGAATGAAAATGTGAATTCACCTTCTGCAATCGTCTATCGTATGAGCAGCGTCTTTGATGAATATGCACCGTAGGCACCAAAAAAATGGACCGACTCATTTCTTTGTCAATGCAAAGCATAGCAATTTTACGAAGGTTATTCAAAAACTAAGGGGTGTTTCGGTCCCAAACAAATAAATATTCATTAGCAAAAGTTTTTATTGGCGGGCTTAGTTTAGCCCAAACCTACTTCACTTTGCTACATAATCACCGTTAGCTTCTAAGCACTTTTCATACCACAACACTAGTTTCTTTAGTCCCTCTACGTAAAAGTTCGCTACCTGGGAGTTGAACCTGTCGACAACGCCAGTCTTGAATTTTTTGCTGTCTTCAAACCGTTGTACCCTGGGTCACTGTTTCAAGTGAAAGGATAGGAAATAGTCACTTGGTGCTGGGACGAGACAATAGGGCAGGTTATCAGTGTTCCCAACCAATACCTTGAATCTTCTCATTGGTTCTGGCTGTGGTGCAAGGACGCACGTGGTCATGGAGGAGGATGATTCCAGACAGTTTGCCACGTCATCGATTTCTTATCATACATTTTCGTTTGGTGAGCGGTTCCCGGTATACTTCAGCTGTAACTGTGGCCCACATTTTATGAAATCAACCAAAAGAATGCCCTTTTTGTCCCTGAAAATGGTAGCCATCATTTTCTGACTGGAGTAAACAAATTTCTTGAATTTTTTCGGTTTTCGTGAAGAGGAGTGGAACCACTGCATTGATCACTGTTTTGTTTCTGCAGTGGCGTAGGATATCCAGGTATCGTCATATGTAACAATGTGTGAAAAAGCATCACTGAATTGTCGTAGCAGCTCGAAAACGCTCGTCCACTTGACATTCTCAGGTGTTTGAGTTGGTCGGTAAGCATTTTTGGTACCCAGTTTAAACAAACTGTGATATCTGAGCATTTCAGCTACAATCGTGTAAATTGCAGTGAGGCCAACAAGGGGAACTTTATCTGACAGACCACTAACTGTTAGTCGTTGATCTAATTGCAATGCCCTGTCTACTTGAATAGTTTCATTGGTCTGGATGCTTAGACTGCCGCTCTGCTCTTTGCCGTACACATTTGTGCAGCCGTTTGTGAAGTCTCGACACCATTTTCTGACCTTTTTTTCACTCATCACTGTTGGTCCATAAACTAGGCACAACTGGAGAAGCTGATGATTCTTTTGCAAGCAAAAATTGAATTACAGCGGCCAACCTCACAACAGGCAGGAGCAACGATTTTTCGCAAACATTGTCATCTGCATTCCCCGAGAAGCAGATGACTGCTGAGCCCGAAAAATAACTTCAGTACTTTTGCGGAGAATTAACAGATGGTGCTGTGCCTATAAATCTTCATTCTGACGTGTAAATATTAAAAGGTCAGCAAACTGCCCTTACTTTATGAATAACCCTCGTAAAAAGTTAATTATACAGATTGGACAGAAATGATTACTCACTGCCTATTTTTGCAACATTGCTATCGTGACTTCTAGCACTTCCTAGCTAACTAGTGGACTAATGTTCCATATGTCCTTATTGTATGTGCATATGTCAAGTGCAATGTATTGCAAGTGCTGTCCACTGGTGCATCGTTTCTTTTTGCAAATGAGTGCTTTTAGGCACACCCACAGGCATTCTCTATCTCATGTGTCAGCTGATCAACAGTGCGCGAGCAAGGGTAGCTCAATTCTCTAAACTTATCTTCCGTGACAACCTTCACAAGAATGTTCGCTTGCTGAAATGTTGGATTCAGGCTAAGGCATTCATTATTCGCCAACTGTTAGTCAATTGAAGTGTTTATGTCAATGCAACCTCTTTGCCTCTTTGAAACGTAAACCAAGTTTGCTTTTCAACAGAATCCCGTAAATGTAGTTTTGCCAGGATAGACTAGGTTAGCACAACTGAAAGTTGAGCAAGTTGGTCGAAATTCGTAGTAAAAAGATCGGATGCGCAGGCACGAACACAAGGATATTACGCACAATAAAGAGAACGCGTTATGTGCAGGAATATCAAGCATAACAGCGTGGTTTCACTTGTTTTTTTTTTTTCAACGCTATGTGCCTCTCGCCAATGTGTTGTCGAAATATTACATTGCAGCTCAGGCTAATCTTACTGACACTGCATCTTTTCAGGGCAGTTTTAATCCTGTTTGTTTATTACAGCTCAAATACTCAAACTCGCAAGTGTAGTGAGAAAGACAACGGGCAGCACTGTACGTACGCAAGTACTGTGCAAGGGTCACCCAGCGTAAATATCGTTGTCTGACGCGTATGCCGAACGAGCGAAGAGACAAAGTTGCTCAATTTCAGCAGGGAATTTTATTCAACCGATGGCTATAACTGTTTTTTGTATGTATTGTTCAACTCTGTGACTGACAGTGGTCCTCGTTTACATTTATAATGCTACCTTTACGATTGCCAATAAACAATGTAAGCTTCCTTGCTTGGCGTGTATTTTTGCCAGCTGAGGCCTCTCGGTCACCTGGCGACTTAGCGGAAATATTTGTAGTAACGCTAGGCTGCCGTGCGCACGAATGCTATCCCGCAACAGTGGTGAATCGGTGAATAAAAGCCCGCAACCTGCAGGTGCGCACCGCGACCACCCACACCCGCCAGCAATGCAGCAGCCATATTGCCCCAGCGCAATGATGATGATGATGATGATGATAATGTGGCCATTCCCTTTGTAACGGGCGGGCACATTTTTGCATCCTGGCCGGTGGCAGAAATAGTAGATAAGAAAAAAAAAAGAAAAACCCACACACACACAGGCCGACGGACACAGGTGGAACACCAAAATGGCCTCAAAGGTCGACAGGAGGGTCGGCTGGTTAGGAACCCTCCTGACGCTAGAGAGGCTAGAAGGGTTTGGCTAGGGTTGTGAATGAGTCGGAGCAGTTGAAATCATTTGCTATGACGGCGCACAGGTGGCGCTGCGGCCCTCTGGCGCGGGGCGAGCGACAGCAAGCAGCGCGTTTTCGGTGTGCATTTTTGTATAATTTATCTGCACGCTCACAGTCGTTGCTTAGCTCATGCAGACGGGACAATACGAGCATCGTGATGTTCTGCATAGTATTCTTGGGCCGCTCTATGTTTGGTCGGTTACCCGGGTCGCCCCTGGAACTGCGCTTAGAAGCAGACGCTAGCAGTTCTTGCATCCCACCGTTTGAGTTGTAGGGCTGCTTTTATTATAGATTAGACGGTGTATTATTGACTTTTTATTTGAAACATTCTCACTACTCTGCTTGAATGTAAGCGATTTCAGGCTTCCAGAAAAAAAAAAAAAAAACGTCTTGTAAATGGGAAACCGTATTGCTGAATAAAAACCATGGGAGTAGCCAAGGGGGGGGGGGGGGAGTTCAAACTCCCCCCCCCCCCCCCGAAATGTTTCAATTTTGATTACGTATATATACACGCACACCAGGGGCGTAGCCAGAATTTTTTTTTTTTTGGGGGGGGGGGGGGGCACCTCCTAGCAATGGTAATTTTTCACTCTGTATGCCATGGCGAAAAAAATTTCGGGAAGGGGGAGGGGGGGCACGGGCCCGGTGTGCCACCCCCTGGCTACGCCACTGATGCACACATACAAACGCACGCACGAACGCACAAACTATGGTTGAACCCCACCCTCCGAAATAAATTCTGGCTACGCCCCTGATAAGAACGACCAAAATTCGGCCCTCAGGTTCGGAACGCATGATCGTTCTGCAACGGAGACGCAATGATCAAACGGCATAATGAATGGTTGAGTTCAATATTTCGATGCTAGCTGCAGTTCAGAGGCCACTGACAGCATCTCATTTTGAGCAGGTTTTTCTTCTCGATCACGTTGCGTAGACTTCTCTTTGTTGGCTTTGGTGAAGAAGTGCAGCCTCGTTAAACTATAGAACATAATCTCTCTTGTGAATGAACGAAACCCCATTTATTCCGCATTGAACGCTTGGCTATGTTTGCTGTAACCAACTTTTTGGAGGTCGTGCCCCTGCAAAAATTCTGAAAATGATAGCATACTTTCAGTATATGCAGCTTATTTCTGCTGAAAAAAACATGGTAAACGCATTCTCCAACTCTGCAATCAAGCCTTCAAGGCGTTTCGACGGGTACAGTAAGCCCACATGGTCAAATTTCCTCGTCAATGAGGCATTCTCATTTGTCTCAGCCTGCAAAGGCAAGATGGCTGAGGCAAACGCAATTGATATGGGGCACGGGAACCTTTTAAATGCCTTCCCGACGACATAGCCAGCAACATAGAAAATTAAATAGCTGTCATTTTTCTTTTCAACACAGCCTTTGTGGTAAAAAATACTGCTGTCTTTGAGCACAGCTGAAGCAATTGTGAGGTGTCCCTCATCCAAGAGTTCATCAATTGGGCTTGCAATGTGTGCTGCCTTTTGTTTTCCAATGTCTGATGGCCCCAAGAGTGCGCTTATGATCTCTGCTGGCGAATTAGCACTCCTAGGTGGTTTCACTGAGTTGTAGAACGCTAGATTGTTAACCATGAGCAAAAACTGCTCTTGGGGGGGGGGGGGGGGGGATCATTACACCAAAACACACGACACAATGCTCGTCTAGCACTTTATGTTCTTTGCCCATTCTTCTCGACGAAGAGCGTCCGCCGGGGAGCAAGGGAAACTTTTTCTGGAAACGTTTTGTACCCGCCCTTGCACAGTGGCACGAAGCATGTCCGGCCTTAGAAAGCATACTCAAAAATGCGAAGAAATCATGGTAATGTCACACTTGATATGATCAGCGGACACATATCAGGTAAGCCGCAGAAAACTAGAACAGAGGCGTACGTTGACTCAGCACGTGCAGATACGAACAAAACTCTCGCTTCCATACAACCACACATCACCGCAAGCAAACAAACCAGCAGCGGGGACAGCTCGTCTCTAATTCGTCTCACGAGTGCAGCGGCACCTAACAGCATCATAAAAACAGGTTTCACCGCGGTGGCTGGCAGAGCCGTCTACTCACGACACTAGCCAAACCCTTCTAGCCTCTCTACCGACGCCTCTCGAGAGTTATTTTCCGCCAGTGTTCTAGGCGCAGCTTGCTGTGCCTCACAGCGTGGTAGTCCACCGTGCCCTCTGTGTTTCCAAAGCCCAGTGCAACAGCGAGATCTGTGTCTGCACTGAGAGGGTGCAGTTGAGTACACTCAGTCACAATGTGTTCGACGGTCTTGTCAGCCCTCCCACACGCGCGACACACCACGTTGACGAGTTCGCTGTCATAGGTTCTTTTACGGACGAGAGTACGAAGGGCCTGCTCTCGCCTCGAACAGCACACTTCCAAGGTCATTGTCGTACAGCGGGACTGGAGCGATGTTTTCCTTGTGCTGTCGGTGCAGGAGGAGAGCTGATTTGTTCACTAGCGCTTGCCTGCACTTATTCTCCTCCGCCTCCTTGATACGCTGGCGAAATTCCTTTGTGCGCTCTCGTTTGTTTTCGTCCGCAGGTGACGCCTGGAAGAATCCATACTTTTTCTCGAGTTGGTAAACTCGCCGCACCCACTTGGAGCGCATGCATGTCGCCATCAAATACTCGTCGAGCCCACCTCTGGCGAGTCATGAA
>JALIZH010015237.1:0-16223 GCA_030522465.1 Rhipicephalus appendiculatus
GATGACGCATACCAACGTTTGTGCACCATGCGAAATGAAAAAAAAAAGTTGCTTGGAAACCGCTAAGGCCGTAGATGAACTATATAAACAAGCAACCTGCTTCATCCTGGCTGCTTTCCTTATAGTTCAGCTTCGTCGGCGTACAAGCGGTTGCACCCACTCATAGGGCTAATCTTCAGCTTGGAAAGGCATTTCAATTCTTACAGCTTATTTCGACTATTTTGAAGCGAAATACAATATGCACATCATGCGAAGGTGCTGCGGCTATCGCGTTAGATATCTATGCGCTCACGGCAGCCACTCAAACGCGTGGTCGGCAGATTACCAACGGAACGATCGGAATCCCTTCTACGACTCGGCTCGCGGTCGTCGGCTGCAGCGTTGTCAGCATAGAGTCTGATGAAAATACCTTTAGCGACATGGTTGGCTTACTATATGGTACGGCGGTTGGCGTCGCGGTATCATATCTCAGCCTAAACAGGTATGGTAAATCAGGCGTTCGTTGCCATGCAGCACTTGAAAGAAATATCAGACCACTTCAAGGAAGCTTTCAACAGCATGAAGACTCACTTGACTTCTCTGAAGGAAGGGTGGCTACTGCATCGCTCACGCTAGTCAGGATGAAAGCATCACGTATATCCGCAGCTATGGGTCGAGTTGTAAAGTGGCATTTGTGGTATCCATGCGGTGCGGCCGTCGCATGCGTTGGCGATTGCACACTCTCCAAGAGCGCGGGGATCCGCACGGCCGGAACCCTTCCACGATGTCTCGTGATTTTTTCGCCATGAAAGTGTGTGTTTCATGCGTCATCGCATCGTGAAAAAGACTGATTCAGATCCACAGACAACCGGCATTAAGCCTAGCGAGAGGTGCGTGGTGCGGTGCGCATGAACCTCATACTGCAGTAAGGTGACTATCATGACGTAGCCAGGAGGGGGGGTATCGGAATTTCAAAATTTAGCCTTTGTATATATATATATATATATATATATATATATATATATATATATATATATATATATATATATATATATATATATATATATATATATATATATATATATATGCACAATACAATAATAATTGGTGGGGTTTAACGTCCCAAACCACATATGATTATGACCGTACGCCGTGGTGGAGGGCTCCAGTAATTTCGACCTCCTGGGGTTCTTTAACGTGCACCTAAATCTGGGCCACGGGCCTCGAGCATTTTCCAACTCCATTGAAAATGCGGCTGCCGCGGCCGGGATTCGATCCCGCGACCTTCGGGTCAGCAGTCGAGTACCTTGAAGGAGTGCTGACACGAATTTTAATTTTTTTCGGATTGCTGCTCTAAATAGAAATATTGGTGTCGAGAAACCTAAAACGAGTATTGTGGACCCTGGGAATGCATCGAATTAATTTTGATCGCCACCACATTAAAAACCACTTTCGGTTTAGATATCTAGGGGGTGACCTCTCATTTACGTGTCATAGCATCGTGACGTCACGGGGAAACAGCAGCTTGCGACGTACTAGCGGCAAATCTGTCACCTGCTCGTGGTGCGCGTAAACAACGATGAGTGAATCGTCGTCCGGTGACCCTGACAGTAATTTTTGCTATTTAGGCTGCATGCAGAGCGCAGAGCTCGCAAACTCAGGGGAACTGTGTTGACTCGTCGGGATGATGTACATTGCAGTGGGGCTGGCTTGCAGGTGCTCAGCGACGAAAACTTTAAAATCAAACTAAAATATTTTACACTTGTCGGACTCCGGTGCGCGGAGAGCGTTGACAGTGTATACCAAGGAATCGAAAAATGTCGTTTTTGCGATGTCTCAAAATCGTGTCAGTACTCCTTTAACCAGCAGACCACTGTGGCGGGTCCGCACACTACAAACGCACGCACGAACATAATAATAAAGTATGGTTAACGCACACACACCCCGCACCCCCCCACCTGCCGAAAAAAAAAATTCTGGCTAAACCCCTGATGGGCAACTTGTGTCGTGAAATTTCAAAAAAAAAAAAAAAGTGCCCAGAAGAATGACGAAGAGGGTGCATGCTGCGCGTGATCGGCATATTTTCGGATGAGATAAGAAATGAGCATGACTATCACTTGATTCCGATAAAGCTTGGTGCATAAAACTCGGGAGAGTGGTGAAACATATGTTCTATTTTTTTTAAAGTCATATCTTCACATATTCCTATCTTTCGAGGCCGCTGTCGGCGGTCCCGAAACGATAACTGAAATCACTGCAGCGCCATCTAGCCGATGCGACGGGCCTAGGCGTAGTCAGTCGGCTTTGTGCTGGGGAAGTAACAAGTCGGACCTACAGCTCTGATCCCTGAAGTATACATATACGCCCCACCATGGCTTCTGCAAGCAAGCAAACGGTGTTTGGCTTCGGCACCTACCTCGACTGGCGCCCTACGCAGTTCGTGAAAGCTTTCCCTTGGAACAGGGTGTGCAGCATCTGCGGACTCGTTCCTTCAACAGTGGCCATGTTACCCTGCTGCTTCTGCATTCTCTGCCTACCGTGCTACAACCGCGACGCTTACGACACCAACTGTTGTCCCCTAGACGGAGAAGTATTCCAGGAGAAAGACGTAGCCTGGTCGACTTTCACCAAGGACACCGTCCTCAAGAGCAGGATTCGCTGCTGGAACGCAGATAACGGTTGCGAAGCCGAGGATGTCGCTTCGGCGATGTTGGAGCACTTCACTAACGACTGCGAATTCCACGCCGTCAGCTGTCGCAGCTGCCGGGGCAAGTTCTTGCACCAGGACGTCGCGAATCACATTGCATCCGTCTGCACAGCGCGTTCTCCCATGAAGCGGAAGCCCAGACGCAGCCCTCAAGCCGAATCCTCGGATGTGATGGCAGCGTTAAAGAAGATCTCGAGCGAGAACGTCGTCTTGAAGAAGCAGCTCGAATCATTGGAACGTCGGATCATTAGCGACAGTGATAACGCCAGAAAGGTCTCTCCTTCTGTAGTCGACAAACCCGTAGCAACCGCTTCGGAAGGCACCAGTTCAACGGGCAGATCCCGTAGCGAATGCATGCGTGAAGTCTCATCGCAAATCCGCCATGATCTGGCTGAGAATGAGCGTAACACGAAAGCGTTTATCACGCAGGAATGCAACCGGATCGTTGAATCACTGACGGAAAAGCTGAAAGAAGTTTCTTCCATGGGCGATGCTGTTCCCTTGTCGCGCACTCTCCTGCTCTCAGAATTGAGTGAATCAATTGATTATTGCCTAAAACGCTTCGATGGTGAAGAAACGTTGACCAGACAGGATGCGGCGGGAATGGTGAGTACGCTAGCCATTGCATCTCTGGCTGGTGCCAGCGGTGCCCTGAACGTCGCAGTGCCGCGTGAACTGACCATAGATGACTGGAAAGATATGTGTACTGAAGGAGCATGTAGCGCTGGTGATAGCACCAGCCGGCACGAAAGTCCTAGCGGCTATACGTACGGATACAAGACTTCGTTCATTCTAACTGTTCACCCGTCCTGCGGAGAGTTGAGAATAGTTGCAAATGTACACAATGGCTTGTACGACGAATTGTTGAATTGGCCTCCGAATATCACTCCGAGGGTGCGATTCATTCACCCTACTAATTGCACTAGGAACATAACATTAGGAGAGCCCATTACGTGGAAGGACGTGACCTCGCATAATGGTGAAACAAGCTTCGAAGGGTCATCGCAGAGTATAAGCATTCTGAAATTGCATAACAATGGCTTCGGTACAAGCAACCGACTCCGCTTACAGTTTGACTTTGTGTGTTTGTAGCATGGGAAGACGTGCACCAAATATCGAGAACGTACGTTCGAACTTTTTCTTTCCATTTGCACTGACTGTTTGTCATCATGTTCTTCAGAATATCCCCGTATCAACTCCATAATCGCATTACGTATCGTCTTATCGACGTGACACCACGCTATTCCTGCAACATGTTCGTCTCGCCCCAACAGTGAATTATAAGTAACAGTGCAGACCCGTAACCGTTTGCTTCAGTGGTGAAGTACCTTTGTGGCACCGTGGAAGGAACTTGCCGCGCCGACCAAACCTATGCCTGTGTCGGGTGCATCGTAGGAAGAAGGGATGGGGGGGGGGGGGGGGGGGAGGGAACTCTTTCAAGACTCTTCTCCTGGAACAGTGCCTGTGTGCGTGGCCGGGTGTCACTCATGATGAAATCACTTCACAAACGTACTATGGATAAACATTTGTCTATTCCATCAATTCTGTGTATGCATTTTTCTCTTCCTCGATCGCCTTTGCTCTCGTTTTTCCCTGTTCGCTCATTTCCATACCAGCACTGGCGAACGCCGTTTCGATGTCAGCCATTATACAGTGCGATCACTATGAACCTCACATCCTTCTTTTTCCTCCATTTCAGTAAACACGCAATTATTACAGCGGACCTGTTAGGACCAACGTTTATAGATACCTCGCATGTCGTGCGCAGTTTCCGCCGAGAGCGGCGCGGTGCGGGGTTAGCGGAGGAGGAGGAGCGGCGCAGCCGCAGAATCCTGAGCCAAACCATGGGCGTGCAAGGAGTGTTCGTGGACAAGCGCGCGTCAGTAGCGGCGCTGCAGCTCTGTGCGAGATCAAGTCACTAGTGAATTTAGTGCGAGAGTGCGAGCTAAAGCTGCTAAAGCCCCTAATCTTGGTGCTAGCTAGTGTTCCAGCACGGTTGTTGCGTAGGCGTGTTCAGACGTGTTTCTGGAATTGTGTTCCCCGCTCGCTTGCTTCGGCCAAAAAAAAAATAGAGGCGTTGCATCGGCGGTCCTCGTCTGTTGTATTGGAATAAAAAGTGACATGGCGTTTGCTTAGCGATTTCTCGCAGTGAATAAAAATTAAGCGTGGCTCTGCTATCGCAAACGCCTAAGAAGAAAAATCTAGGGACTTTACCTAAGACCAGCGGAGTTCGGGAAAGCCCAGCAAAGAGTTAGATTAAGCAAGAGCGGCTTCCCCCAGACCAGCAGGTCTTTTGGCGTTTGCGATTGCAGATCCACGCTTAATTTTTTGCTACTACTTTCATTCAGGGGGGAGAGATGCTTTTTATAGCTTGCGTTTTGAATAAAGTGCGTGAAACATTCACCTGCCGTGTTCGCAATGTCTCTGCAAGAAAGCAGCAAAGCGTGCGCTCATCATCACAAGTGACATTTTTCTGCATGCCTAACAAAAGGCTGCAGCGGAGCTGAATATGACACACCATCCTTGATTTCTTCGTATCGCTAGAATCGCTGTCCGCATGCACAACCCGTTGGTGACTTCTAGGGAGTAGTTGAAGAACCAACTTTAACGCATTATACATTTACCACTGCTCCCTGGAGGGCACCAGTGGTTTTATCATTTTAAAAGGCCCCTAAACCTTATCGCCGATATTTTTTTAACATTTCAAGTAAACGCGCGCATCCAGTTCGCTACGCTGTCAGGATCAACAATGCCAAGCGCAGCAGCGCTACGAGCCGCGGGCACGCTGCAAATTCCTTGAAACAATCCCATGTTCTCTCAGGCCCTCTTGGTAATCCCCAGTGTTGGTCGTGACGTCAACATTCGCGTATGGCCACGTCGTCAACAAAACGAACCTGTAGTCTGCTCTCAGATACGCGCACTCACCGATCTTCCTCCGCTGACGGCGGAGAGGAGCACTCGGCCCGGAGGAGAGACGAGCCGATGTACGGAGCTTAGCGAAGGAAAGAGCGAAGTGAGCGGGGGGCCGCTTTTGGATCACGAAACGCGTGTGCTCTGCTCTTACGGCACCGTTTTAAAAAAAGTCAGTTTCGCCACAAGGCGAAGCAATGAATGTGATAGCAACAAATTGGAATGTCAAGCGACGAATGGCAAGCAGGTCGAAACGTGCAGCGCGCTGCTCACGCACACATGACGGACGAAAACAACACGCACAGGACGAGAGAGAACTAACAACGTTCACAAACAAAAAAATTTACACCATCTTCCCAAAGGGAACCCTGATGGGATGCGAAGCAGCAGCGTTGCGCATGGGAGCGGTGGAGAGGTGACACGTACAGACATGTTTCAACGCGTACGTTAGGCGCGCGTCAGGCGGCAGCTGCGGCGAGCGCGCGGCAGGCGAGGGAGAAAGTGACGTCAGCGCGCACTGCGAGGGGAGCGTGACGTCAACGCGCAGCTGCGGCGTGACCTACTTGGCACCGCTCCAACACCTGCGGCGAGGGGAGCGCGTTGCGGCGCGTTCGTACGGACGCACGGACGGAGGGACAGCGTTACACAGCCTAGTCAAAGAGCTGCTTCGCATATAAAACCGACGCACGAAACGTATTCACAGGTACGGACGAGCGTGAACTAACAAGTGTCACAGTTGTTACTTCGCTGTGTTTGAAAAGCGTGTTCTTTTCGCAAACGGGGGGTACTGCCGCGAGCGAAGTGACCTTCGTGCGCTCGGTAACTACTACGCAATCGTTCCGGCGAAAGCCCAATTATCCCCCCACCGCGAGATAAGCGCGCGCGCGCAAGGGCGTCTACCCCCCACGGGGCAAAGTGCGCGAGGGAGATGAGCGCGGGCGTCGCGACTAGCGAGGCGCCGAGCTAAGCCCCGCCGAGCGCAGCCTTTGCGCCATCTCACTGGTAATGCTGAAAACTCGCTGCATATAAATAGCTCGCCGTTTGAACGTTGAAGGACGTGCGCTTTCGTGGGTCAGCGGTTAGCGCCGCGCGCTGCAGAGCGAGAGGTCCCTCGTTCGATGCCGCGCGTCGGAAACATGTTTCTGAATTATTTTTCTTTGTGGCTTTTATAAATATATAGATATATGTACATATACGGTACATGACGGCAACGGCGTCGCCGACGGCGAAAACCAGCCGAGAGTGTCCATATAATTGCTATCGCAATAAAATTTTCGCGGCTGCGTTTCTGTTGAAGACTCGCGCACAACTGCGACAAGACACCATAACTAAATAAATTTCGACCTCTCAGTGGTTTAGGGGTCCTGAACCACTTTTCCAAGTAATCATCGGTTGACCTCAATATCGGAGTTTATTGCCACACGAATCGATTGCCGCCAAAAAAATAAATAAATAAAACACATGGGTGATCCCTCCGTCATAAGAATGGGTGTAACACGAAAGTGAAACGTGTCTTCACAGAGATAGTTGAGCGTTTATTGTGCATTGATATATGAGAGCTTGTATAATGTCTATTGGTGTTTGGCAGCCGTTGAACCGTTTGAAGTGGATGCACCCATGTTGACGACTATAGTGGTGCCACGGCAACTGGATGTTTTTCATCCAACGGCCACGGTGATACATATGCATCCCGACGACTAACGCCCACGATTATGATTGAACCGTTGTGGCATCTGAAGGTGTTAACATATTCCTTGACACATGGTATAATGAACCCCGCGAAATTGTAACATCAACACGCACATACAAAAGTCACAGTTTCGCCGCAAGGGCGAAGCAATGAATGCGATAGCAACAAATTGGAATGTTACGCGAAGAACGGCAATCCGCTCGAAACTTGCAGCGCTGTGCTCAAGAACAAAGGACGCACGAAAAGAACACACACAGGACGAGCGCGAACTAACAACAATCACAGCCCGACACTTGAAGCGCGCTACTCAAACACGAAAAAGGATGCATGAAACGAACGCACAAGTATACCCAGGATGAGCGCGAACTAACAACGGTCCCAGTTGTCAATTCCTTGTGTTTGAGCAGCGCGCTCCTATCGCAAACGCGGCCGCTACAGCGAGCGAAGTGACCTTCGTGCGCTCAGTAACTTCAGCAAACTGCGATCAAAGCACAAGACGTCCGCCTCGGTGGATCAGTGGCTAGGGTGCTCGGCTGCTGACCCGAAGGTCGCGGGTTCGATCCCGGCCGTGGCGGTCGCATTTCGATGGAGGCGAAATGGTAGAGGCCCGTGTACTGTGCGATGTCAGTGCACGTTAAAGAACACCAGATGGTCTAAATTTCCGGAGCCCTCCACTACGGCGTCTCTCATAATCATATCGTGGTTTTGGGACGTTAAACCCCACATATTATTATTATTAAAGCACAAGACGTACAAACCACCCCCCTTCACGAGCTAAGCGCGCGCGCACGGGCGACCACGCCCTTTAGGGCAGTGTACAGGCGCGCGCGCATCGCAACGAGCGGGGCCAAGACCTTTAGAGCACGCCCTTTGTGCCATCTCGCTGATTACAAGAACACGCTTCAGTGCCTCCGAGCTACGTACCACCAGCGGCATATAGTATGAAACAATATGACCAGCGGTGAATGGTGCATATAAAAGTTACAATAAAACTCGGGTCTGCCAAGAACGAGGGGAGTTTCAGTCCAGCGATTTCGTCGTGCGCTTTCGTTCATGTTTTACCTCGACGGGCCTGCTGCAAGCTACGTCACACGCAACTCATAAACACGATCGCTCCAGTGTGATTCTGGAGCGTGCGCTAGAGTTGTAATTTCAGAGAGCGGCGCCCTGCACATGGCGGCACCTCGTAGAAAAAAGCGCATCTGATCCAAACGCCGCTCTTGGCTTATGCCAGCGGGACGAAATAGCTACTGTATAACAGCCCTCCGAAGAGCCTGAGTACGAGCCTCTGTATTGCCACGCGCGTTTCTTATTTTCACTTTTGCTGTATTCGGTTTTCGCCCACAAAGACTGTCAGCGATGCTCAGCGCAAACCGTTCCTCATTGTTCCAGAAGCTTCGCGATTACTGTAGATCGTTTTGTTAAGATGAGCGCAAGACGCGAACACTCGAGCGTATTCCAGAGCTTGCCCGACAACCAGTGATAAGGCTGGAATATTCGATGACACACGTATAAATGCCGATGCGCTCAACCGCTTCTCAGATTATCCGCGACCGACGCTCTGTGCGCCGATATCAGTGTACAGCGTGTATCGCTTGCTGTAATTTGAGTTTCCGTTTCGCGGCCTCAAGTTCGGCCGAAGAAAGAGTTTCACCTTGCAGAAGCCTCCTGCTGTCTTCGTCCACGTCACGACCACGTGACAGCATGAGAGGCGGGCGCTTGAGAAAATTTCTTTCGGCTGCGTTCGGCTCCGTGTGGCCTGAAGCCGTTTTGACACAAGTCAAAGTTCAGCAAATGTTCAGCAGTTCCACTTCACTACCTTAGACCTTTCAGGCTCACCAATTCAAACCGGGTCACGAAGGTCACAGCGATCCATTCTTTTATCCGAAACAAAGGCCTAAACACAACGATAAACAAAGCACAAGTGCGTTCGAAGCTCCAAGCACGAAGATTAGGCAAATACTTGCACTGCGCATCATTCCCATGGTGGCTGAACGATCGGAGCGCCAAAGTGAAACTGTATGCACAGCAGCGTCTGCTTTACGCTGAATGTGTTTCTTCGCCAAGCACGAGGGTTGGTTCAGGCAGAGGCGTAAATCATGAAGGTGGGGGGACAGGGGGGTTCCTGACCCCCCCCCCCCTTGTGTTCAAGCTGGGGGGGTCATCACTTGCAAGTACCCCCCCCAACCCCCGCCTTTGAGATTTGTCTTTCAAAACATCATTTTGCTCGCCATTCCGTCGTCATTCAGACAAGGAAGGAAACTTCTATGTAACTTGTGTAAATGTGGGCGACGCCAGTCCCGTGCTTGTCTCGTGTTTAGGTGGGACTTAGCCTATGAAACGGCCTGTATGAAACGCATCACGACGTCGTATGCGTCTCCTCAGCTTGAGAACGAAATAATTTGTCGATTCGAAAAGGCCATCCACAAGGTTTTGAGCATCCCAACAGACTTGCTATCATCATAAATGGCACGCAGGCATTGCTTGCATATAACAAGTCAGCATATGAGCGCACTATGTTGATGAGGACCTGCGCACAGTTGAGGTTTTTCTCGGTCTCTGTGCCCCGCCGAATACAAAAGGAGATATTATTGCGGAAGCCATTATTAATTTCTTGAACATGGTGAGGATGACCCTCTCTGGCTACAATGACGACGGAGCTGTCAAGATGAACAGTTAATCAAAAAAAATTTAAAAATAGGGCGCAACTAACAAACAGGGACAGAAACGATGACACAGGCGTCCCTGTTTGTTAGAGCGCCCCATTTTTTTTCACTGATGAACCAATACCAACTAGCCCAAATGACTGTTTTTCTAAAAGATGAACGGGATGTAAATATGGATGTCAAAGAATTATAAGATCAGAAAATCCGCTTGCAATTTACTTTCGGTCCGGAGCCCACAGTTCCAGTCTAGTAGCCGGTGATTTATGCAACTTCTGTCCGGAACTTTTCATTCCGTACAGGCCATCAGAAGCAGATGTGGACATGGCACGACGATAAAATAGCATTGATATACGCAAAATCGTGTCTCAGGTGATCTTGTTACACGAATACCACTGCAACCTCAAATCCGTGGACGACGCGGCAACAGTACTCCGGAACATGCCCACGTCCACCCCAGTCTTTGAAGTAGAGTTCAGTGTAAGGTGGAAGAAGATCAACATGCCGCAGTGGAATACCTTAGCTGGAAGAGCCGAGCGCGAGCTGTTGCAACGCCACCTAAAGAAACTTCGTCAAGGCCTGGAAGCTCCTCGCGTGACGTGTCACCAGTGGGCTGACGCTTGTCTCGCGCGAGCTCGATAGTGAATGAGCTTTTGTCGATTACAATTCCTTTTATTTTAGCGATCGACGTTATTATGCAAAAAAAAAAGTAATAACTACGGATGCTTCAAAGCATAAATGAGCGTACACACTTCATTTTGCTTTTGCAACTTTTTCTATTCCAAGCACTCGTGCACTCATTTATTGGTAGGCGTGGCGAGTTTCCTTTTTCTGGAGTTGTCTTCTCCCTCTTGTTCCTTGTCATTGAGGCGCTGACACAATTTTTTTAGCAAATAATCCTGCTGCGCCACAGTGAATGTTTGAGCGCTAGTTCGCTATCGTGTCCATTGCCACAGTAATCAAAGTCTGTGAAGTCTTCATGAGCCAGCAAGTCCAGCGTCAACTAAGCAACTAACTCGCACTACCCACGGGTCTTTAAGAAGTCTGGCGCGTTGTTAAAAGTTGTTCCACAACAACACACTTTTGTGCAAGTTCATTCACAGCAGACATTGCAGTGTAAACACGGCCTCCTTTATCTATTTCCTTTACGAGGCTGTGCAGCGGAAGTACGGATGAAACATTTATTACCCCATTTTAAGTTAGTACGTCCTCGCAGTTGTCACATTTTTGCTTCTTGAGGGTAGCATGCACTGCGTACTCTGTCACATGCGCTGACACCAGTAAAATGACCTTTAGCTTTGAAATCACTCGGGCAGTAAAAACGACGTCGTTCTAGCCTGCTCGCTGTACGTTTGCTCCTTCTTGAAAGTCCTCCCTGTTTTGGTCGTTGTCGGTTGAGTTTCCAGTGGACGTGTCAGCCTGTGGTAGCGTGCCTTGTTGAAGCTTGTTTTCGCTTTCGTACACCTGCATGCTAGATACGTCGCACTGGAACCCAGCCATGCGCCTGTACCTACCAATGTCATCTTTAAAAAAGTTTACCGAGGAGAGCAAAATACATGTCGGGCTCGTCAAGACAGTACCTGAAAATCTCCACGAGAGCTTAGGTTGTCTGATGAAGAGCACGATGGGTCTCGTCACTGAGTCTGCGAGCGTTACCTTTTTCCTGCCGTGCCTCCAGCCAGTCCACAAAGTCGTAGAGGAAAGCAGCACACACAGAAGTAGCCGTAGTCGCCACAACAGAGTTGTAGTATCTACAACAATGGGGCACACAACACTTCACTCGTTGCACCTCACAGTCCGTTCATCACCGTCGAACCAGCGCACGAACTAAAGCAGCACACATCACAAAGTGGAAGTGACCGATGGTACCGAGAGAGCAATGCAACATTAGTTTTTATCGTGCAGCTTACAACCGCAAAATTATCATGGGATCGCCGCCGGCACATGAGGAATTCGATACTCGTCTAGCGTCGAAGCCCAGTAATGCTGAAGTGACCAAAGCGCCGATGCGAACGCGCCGATGAACGCCTGCGTCGGTGAGGAACCGCCACCAAGCACAGCGCGCAACGCAACCGGCGTCGCCGAACCGTAGCGTCCGCGTTGGTGCTAGCGTCCGCAGAGCGAAAGCGGCCCACTGAAAAAATGCGGCCCACTACCGATGACGTTGTGTGACTTACGTGGTAGAGCTTTCCGGCCTTGACGAAGTTTTTTTTTAGGTGGCGTTGGCTGTTGGCGCTAGCTCTGTCATTCCTGCGTTGGTGCCGTTGGTCTAGGAGGTGTTGGCCGTTGTCAGATGGGAGGAGACGCGGCGCCCGGGGGCGCTTTGTCCCAGAGTTGTACATAACTCATCAACCAATCATCATCCCAGTGTTGCCAGGTTTGGCTATATATAGCCAAATTGGGCTACAGAAAAAAAATTTTGGCGTCGTCTTGGGCGAGTTGGCTATGTGGTTATATTTGGGCTATTGAAAATCGGGGACTTGGCTTTGTTTGGGCTATAAGTGGCGCCGTCACGATCAACGCTCCAGAGGTGACTGTCATCGAGCAGAAAGAAATCTCTAAATACGCATTCACATTTCGCCTCGCACGCTTCATGTGAGCGGAAAACCATGCGACGAGCACCAGCGGTCTATGACCATTTTCGCCCCGGCGACAGCGGAACGTCTTTCCGCCTTCATAGTAGTAGGTGGATGTGTATTTGTTTAGATACGTAAAACGGGCCTTCGTTTATCCGAGCCTTTTGCAATTTCGCCGATTCCCTTGCGGTTAATCTTGTTTTTAATCAGATTGCAGGCGCAACGTGTGTTGTCTGCTTTTGAACCTACAAAAGTTCGAGCGCATACGCTGCCAAGAATGATGAGTCATGCACCTGGCCATCGCCATGAATAATGAGCTCGCACGTTTCACCCAATATAAGATTCCGGCGTCTGTGCTCTCCGTTCGTGCTTTTCGTGACATCTGTGTCGCGTGGAGCAAGTTTACCCAAAAAAGTTTAATTCTTGATCTACCGCATTACCTACTGTGATGGGATACTAGTTATGGTGCTCGACTGCTGACTGAAGGTCGCGGGATCGAATCCTGGCCGCTGCGGCCACATTTCCATGAATTAAAATGCTATAGAGGCCTGCGTGCTCACTGCTTAGATAAGGTGAATGAATTAAAGAACCGTAGGCGGTCGTGATTTCCAGAGTCCTCCACCACGGCGTCTCTCATAATCGTGTCGTCATTTTGGGCCGTGAAACCTCAACAACTATTATTATCTACCGTATCCGCTCCTCTATCCTTCACCTCCACAACAACATTACAATTGTAACAAAGCCTTGGAACTCTGCATTGCATCTTCCTCTCCGGTGCATTCTAGTGGATCACCCCCTTCGGCTCCTTTCTGAGAAAGCTCCGCTCGTGATCCGTCTTGACTGTCGCTGTTGTGCATCGTCGCCGAGTACCAACCAATAAACGTCTTTACACATTATACATCTATAAGTGGGCACTTTTTTTTTATTTGGCGGCGCTAAACTGAATTCGACGCATGAACTGAGTATTAACAGAGAAGGCAACAAAGGCAGGTGATTATGATCATAAACTTTTGTTAGGACAGCACAAAAAATAATCCTTCACCCTGTTTTGCTTCATGAGTAAAATAGTGCCGAGTTGTTGATAACTGGTCCTATAGAACACCTCGCATCGGAAGGAAACGTTCCAAAGGCGCGACTCAACTTGCATAATTTTGTTTTCTTTTCGTTTTTCTTCTTCTTCAAATTAAAGTGCCGTACGTGATTGCTTAAGGAAGCGCCTGAATATCGATACCTTCGCGTTTTTTAATGCAAGCTGTTTGATGCACTAACGGCGGGTTGCACAAAGTAAGCAGCAAATAAGAATGGCTATATTTGGCTACAAATATTTTCGGTCTCTTTTGCCTTTGGCTACATTTGGGCTACAGTTTCTCTGGCGTGTGGCTACGCCGCCTCGCCCGACCTGGCAACACTGCATCATCCATACGTCTATCCCGGAACCACCTCTCTTCCAGGGTTGTGTGGGAGAGAAGATTTGTTTCGGCCAGACGGTCCTTTCCCGGACGAGGGGGGCCACCGCTTGGCGCGAAGCGCCAAACAGACGCAGCCTGCCTCACGGCTGAAAGCCAGCGAAACGCGAACTGTCCTCTTCGGACAGAGGGACTACCGTTCGATGCAGCAACTTGAGTCGCAGCACACAAAGCAGACATACCCTGTGAGTACCGTGTGGCTTGAAGCCAGCGCCGTCCTACCTGGACGCGTGGGCTACCGCTCGGCGCAGAACGCTTTGTGGTCACGGCCCGTCTCACGACCACCCCGGGCCAATGAGATTCATTGAGTCCTTTACAGACTGCGGGACTACTGTTTGGTGCAGCAACCTGGGCCACTGCACACAAACTAAACGTACCCTTAAAGTACCGCACGGCTGGGAGCCGGCGACGTCCTACCCGGACAAGGGTGCCACCATCTGGCACGGTGAACGAAGTCGCCGTACACAGATCGGAAACAGCCGAGACCGACCTTGTGGGTAAATCCCGACAAGACGACTCGATTACCTGAGTGCATGCAAGACTCAAGTAAACAACAGCACGGACTACGGCCGTCATCACCGCGGTGAAGCAACAGATGTCACATGCACCCAGAACGGTTCGGGTCGTTGGTTCGGCAAACACGAGTGACTGGCCCTTGAGACCGAGTCGAGAAAACCTAAAGGAAGCCATCATTAGAAATTAATGGTGATCTGCCCTCCTGACTCACTAAAGATCACTACGGGACGGCGCCAGGTTTCGTAGAACTTCTTCGCTCCTAGGCGGTGCCATTCTCGGTGGAGAACAAACCAGACCTCCTTCCGAACTTTTGCAAGTACATCGTGAAGGCCCGGCCGCTTCCCATCAAAAACAGCAGCGCACCGTGCCACCCAAACTTGGTATGAACACTCTACTAGAAGAAGCACGTACTGTTTGACCGCCCGTCCAGGCAGGGGGGTGAAAAAATCGAACGGTGTCGAATGGGACACCGGGATGACCAAACAAACTAGCTATCCTTTGAAGGGCTACTGGTAGCACACACTGGGAGAATATATGAACCAAGTCCTCCCTACTGCCACAAAACGGACATTTTCCTCTCGCAGGGATTTTTGTGAAGGGCCTGAACGTTATGGGCAGGCACCCTCTTGCCAGGCGGTACATAAATGTAGTGCGCCTGGCGTCCAGAAAGCTGGCCGTGATGAGCCTTCCAGCTAGGACTGTGGCGGGACAGGTCATGTATCTTACAGTTGGCTGGTAACTCTGGTGTGAGACGATCGACTAGCTCGTGGAGCTCGATGGAATCTAAATCTATGTCTGAGTCGACCTCGCGGAGACGTGCCAAAGTGGAGGCCGCCCCAGCATAGAAGGGAGAAGGCGTGCCCGCCCGAGGCACTGAGTTAGAAAATGCCTCGGGCGAGAACAACCGCAACCGTGTGCTGAGGAAGTACGACGCAAAACTTCGAGTAAGTAACATATCCAAGTCGAGAGCTACCCGTGTCCACCTAAGATGCAGCGCAGTGGCCACAATGCCCAGGTCGGGAATGCCGAGTCCTCCCTGATCCCTGGGCAACTTGATCACAGGTCGCGATACATACATAGATGCGTTGGTGTACGCCGCCCGCTTTCAGCGTCCGTAAACCTCCTTCTCAAGTGCTACTTGTCGTCACTAAACCCCGTTCCACGGCCGAACACTTAAAGGGACCCTGAAACGGTTTTGACGATTTTGTACAAACACATTGGGCCGGTAGACCAAGTCCTAAGGGTCATTTACTGACTGATTTAAAGGGGTGGTGCCACCAAATTTGTGGCTTGCGCGTTCTTCGCTGCAAGTGTTTCTTATAGCTCTAGGAAGCATGATACACGCACCAAGATTCACGTATTCTCGCTAAATAATTTAATGTCGCCTTATTTATGCGGGCAACTTTCGGTTTCGGTTTCTGGGCACCAAGTTGGGCAGTGACGTAGAAGTGTAGTAGGCTTGGTCACGTGACCATACAAGGCTCGCGCGAAGATGCGCAGCACTTCGCCAGGATGCGATCGAAACTCGGCAAGTGATGTAGCAACCGATGCTTTGCCGGTACGTACGTTCTGGAGGTAACGGGAGGTCCCGAGGACACTCACGTCACTACAGATATGCTGTGACGTCAGTACAACTTTCGTTGTCCTTCCCATCGAGCTACGTCAGTTTTGATGCGCTAGCGATGGGAATCGATCGGGAGAGTGAGCATTTAGGTA
>JALIZH010015238.1:0-30528 GCA_030522465.1 Rhipicephalus appendiculatus
GGCTCCACTAACGTGAAACCTGGGGACGGGCGAAGCATGCAGGGTTCGCCGGTGTTTCCCACAGCAGAATCATTTAATCGTGCATTTTACTTTGCTGCTTTACTCGCCGCGGGTACACTAACGCACCATCACTTTGCAGATATGTTTCAAGAAATGGCGTTTCAAATAGATGGCTTTACCGTAGAGATGCACGTTCGTGTCTCTGGTTTTAGATAATCAACATGGGAGCCGACAAATGGAAACACGTAGTGGGTTATGCAGGAAGAACAGAGGAAGTGCCTCAGACAGGCTGGCCGACGTTTCGATAGGTTGGTCTATCTTTGTCAAAGGCGCCTTGTCATCCTTGGCATGTTAGTTTTAAGGGGGGTTAGTACTGACGTCATCTCCTGTGGTGGCGCCGCGTGTCCGTGCTGCTAATTGCGGTCTGGAAAGAAAAAAATCTATAAAGCAGATGAGTGTAGCTCCTGTCTCATTTCAGGCAAGTTGCAATGGCGCTAAAGAATCTCTTCTCGTAGGTAGGGGGAGCTGCAGTTGTAACACGACAAAACAAAAAGGAAAAAAAAGAAAGAAAAAAAGAAGAGAAGGAAGGTTGGGGGGGGGGGGGGGGGGGGGGGTGCAACAAAGTCGGAGCCGCATGAAGGAAAGACGAAGAATGAAACTTCGAAAACCGGCAGACGGGTGCCGCGTCCGGCTACTGCGAAGGTTTTCGACGATACGGCGTCTGCCTGTTTAAACCAACCACCCATGCAAAGGCAAGCAGTCACAAAAGAGGGAGAAGCAGGCGGCGTACTTTTAAAAGTCAAAATGTCGATGGTAAGTGATACAGGTAGGGGTGGCTGAGAAACACGTGTTTAATGGGGGAAGTCATTGGCCCTTCCGGTATTACTTCCGCGGCGCCCGTCTGCCGGTTTTCGAAGTTTCATTCTTCGTCTTTCCTTCATTCACATTTGGGGCGCCTCCGACTTTGTTGTACCCCCCCCCCCCCCACCTACCTTCCTTCTCTTCTTTTTTCTTTCTTTTTTTTCCTTTTTGTTTTGTTGTTTTACAACTCTAGCTCCCCCCTACCTACGAGAAGAGATTCTTTAGCGCCATTGCAACCTTACTTAAAATGAGACAGGGGCTACACTCATCTGCTTTATAGATTTTTTTTCTTTCCAGACTGCAATTACCAGCACTAGAGTTACTGTATATGCTACCTTTAGGTAGCAGAGTTGCGCACAGGTCCGCCATCTTGCCCGTCGAGGCGTCCACGTCATGCAGGAAAGCCACTCCTTTCGAATGTAGGAGCCGACGTGGCCCAGAGGCTCCGTGCGCTTTCTCGCTCGTTCATAACCCGTCCCTGGCGCAATGACCCGACGTGGCCCAGCGGCTCCGTGCGCTTTCTCGCTCGTTCATAACCCGTCCCTGGCGCAATGACTTTGGCTTCGAAGAAAAAAAATCGACGCATATCCACGGAGTGAATGATGATGAGTGGGCGAAGCTCCGGAGGTTCATCGGTAAAAACCGTGAATCTTTCGGGAATCTTGCCCAGTACATGATCGAAGACGTGACAAACACTGTGTGTATATATTAAGAAATATTATTTATTCGTGAGCCGTGATTTTCCGTTGTCGTACTGGAGCCGTGTTTTCTTCGTTGGTCGTGAGCCGTGGTGGTTACAGTTTCCATAAGCCGTGGCTTCCGTTCCGCCTTCATTATAACGGCTTTATGGTCGGTGAAGTGGAGGGATAGGGGTTCTTGGATGGGTCGTAGTGGGAAGTTCGCAAAGACATGCAAGCAAGATCAAGGAATGGAGTCAACCTGGGCGACTGTTTTCTATTCAGCGATGCTGGTCGTGAGCCGTGGTGGTTACCGTTTCCATAAGCCGTGGCTTCCGTTCCGCCTTCATTATAACGGCTTTATGGTCGGTGAAGTGGAGGGATAGGGGTTCTTGGATGGGTCGTAGTGGGAAGTTCGCAAAGACATGCAAGCAAGATCAAGGAATGGAGTCAACCTGGGCGACTGTTTTCTATTCAGCGATGCTGGTCGTGAGCCGTGGTGGTTACCGTTTCCATAAGCCGTGGCTTCCGTTCCGCCTTCATTATAACGGCTTTATGGTCGGTGAAGTGGAGGGATAGGGGTTCTTGGATGGGTCGTAGTGGAAAGTTTGCAAAGACGAGATCGATGCAGGTTCCTCGGATGGTGGTTGGTTGCATGTGGTCGAACCTGTTGCCTGTGAGATCATATCGCGGTGCCATGTGTTGTATGGCATCGCGATCGACATCGTCATCAGCGTCATCATCATCATCAGCGTCATCGTTATGACGCATAGTGGGTACATTCCATGTGCTGTGCCGTGATGGCAGCGTCATCGTCATCGCACAGGGGTGGCTACTACGACGACGACAACGACGCAGGACTAGCCTACGCCCTAAAGAGCTTCGTCCCTAAAAAAGAACTCGAACAAATAATGACTTCTGATGAAACTGGTGCTTTAGCTTTTTCGATGGCAGTCACCATCGGAAGTAATATTTTTGTTTTAAATAGCGAACAGGAAAACTTCAGACTTAATTTGTCGAGATTCTCGACAAATTAAGTTCAGCAAATCGCTCGTTTCACGTAGTTTTTGACGCAGCGCTTACGTGGCTCGAGTAAACAATTGCTAGAACTATCACTCCGTGTTATAAAAATAACGCAAGCAAACGAGAATTTTCTGCATATTTACGTAGCTGTGGCATAAAGTAAACACTCCGTGCGGTTTCGAATGCAATGCGGCACAGTGCCCGACTGATCTATACTGTTTGACAGACCTGTAAGGTGCATATTCACGCATTCACTCACGCACAATTTTATCGTTCCGTCCCGTTCAATTTATGTCAACGGCGATCCAGCCGTTGACCAGTGGGCGCAAAACAATACATATCCTGTTTGTTATCGCCTACTCTAGTCGCAAAAATATTGCGATGAGATGACTACACTATATAGACATATGTTAGTCAGGCGTGACGTGGATGTGCATTCTGGAACGTACTGTAATGCTGGAATAAGTAGCGAGTCGTATGGAACTGCCTACACATTCGACCTGCAGTGACGATTTCTACGGCTGACGGATGTACTGTCGTGAGCAATATACGAGCTGGAACACCGATTTCATGCTAATTCGACTATTTCCAATGTACTGATATCAATTTGACGTACATAATTGCCAGAGCTACCTTTCGCTTGAGCATTTAGTGTCATGAACATTTTTGCTCACGCCAACTACGTTTAGCCGCTGCGACACTTGAAATGTAATTTCAGTGTTCCAGTTCGCACTGTTCACGACTACACCTACTGACCAACATCATTCAACAATTTTGCTTCGAGTGTAGCTTTTTTTCTAGCACGTGTTTCAAAAGGCAGAGTTTATTTTGAACTTTGAAAATACAAGCGGGTGAGAGCAGAACACGGTCGTTCACAACTCGGACCAAAATACCAAGCTTAGCGAGTTGCAGGTTTGGCACTTCCTTCTTTGTCACGGTCACCATGAAATGGGCTATGCAATGAGACATGGAATGGAGAAGAAAGCCTTTCCGTTTTCTGGTCGATTCGTGCAGTGGGGAGCGCAGCATCTTGTCATCGTCGCAACTTTGCAGCACTGAGTGACGGCGCTACGCCCACAGGCACCACTAACACTGACGTTCACTAAAAAATTACACCATCTCCCGCTAAAGGGAACCATGTGTAGATGTGAAGCAGCGGGCGCTAACGCTTACACTGGCGGCGGCGTTGACGCTGGCGCTCATCGCAGCGTTGCGCAGGAGAGAAAACTGGGGAGGCGCAAAGCAGGCAGTGATGGAACAGTGTTTCCTACTGGAACATGCCAATCGCTGCTAATGGGCAATGAGAGACAGAAGACTCCGACTGGACACAGAGACCCGCACTCCGCTTTTAGTTAACGCGCACGCTGCGAATTTTTATTGTTCAACAACGCACAGGAGAAATCTTCCACCGGCACCACCTTGGAGGTCAAGATCCATTGCCATATATACGGGATGGCCAGTGAACGGTTGTGCAGCGCGAGCAGTCGGTTTTTTCAACCAAGAAACTCGCTAGCAGACGCTGCCTGCGTCGGCGTCGCGAGGTGAGAGAGGGGGGAAGCGGAGGAGAGGAGAGAGAGGGGGGTGACAGGCATGCGCAGTGGGAGTGTGAACGCCGTGGACAGGGATGTGTAGAGGAGAGAGGGGGGGAGCGTGGGAGAGGAGAGAGAGGGGGGGGACGCGCATACGCAGGGGGGAGTTAGACGCCGCGGGCAGGGATGGAGAGAGGGGGGGAGTGTAAGAGGGGAGAGAGGAAGGGAGGCGCATGCGCAGTGAGGGTGTGTTTGCCGTGGGGAGGGATGCCTAGAGGAGAGGGAGGGGGAGAGGAGGTTTTTTATTTTTATTTTTTCTTTAACTGTTTGCGCATGCGCAGTAAGGGTGGGCACGCGGCACACCACCACCACCACCACCACCACCGGATTAAGCTTCGCCATAAGATGCTTCACATCTAAAACGGACAACGCAGGACAAAACACGCAGCGGTATATACAGTAACTCTAATCAGCACGGACACGCGGCGCCACCACAGGAGATGACGTCAGTACTAACCCCCCTTAAAACTAACACGCCAAGGATGACAAGGCGCCTTTGACAAAGATATGTCCACCTATCGAAACGTCGGCCAGCCTGTCTGAGGCACTTCCTCTGTTCTTCCTGCATAACCCACTGGTTTTAGATAAGAAACTTGAGCGCCTTGGTAAATTTCGTCGGGGATTCCGACACCGCTGCATGGATAAACATAATGTTTTACGCAGTAACGATGAACCTTTAAGTTATAATATGCATAGTGTGGACCGGTGGCGAGTAGTGGGACTTTCCTCATTTTTTTGGCGGCTTTTGTGAGGACGTCACGACACGCCGACAAGCCCAGACTCTAAGGTGGCTCGCCCCTAAAAACGTACGGAAGCTCCACTACAGTGAAATGCGATGAAGTGCGTACCGGCGATTCCCGTGCGTAGAGTTCCCACTGCTTCGTTTACCGAAGCGTCGATGACTTACATGCCTGAGATAAGCATGTAGGGTTTCCCCGGCAGGAGTAGAATTTTAGGAAGATTCGTTAACTCGGTGTGCGATATGGACGCTACTTCTTGCTGCGCTTTATCGACTTCCTGCTTGTTAGGGCAGTTCAGATACGCGTCGTCTGCAGCGAGTGCCGTCTGGTCGTTTACTCCATCAGATGTAGCGACGCAGTGCCGGCGAAGCGTATGGGGAGAGGGGATCGCTCGCTCGGCAAGGCGTTGGCGCCCTCTCTTGCTCGGCCCCAAAGTCAGCCGCAGGTTTCCGAAGCGCTTTAGCTATTTTTTCTGAATTATTGCGATTACTTCTTGGTTATTTGTGTCAATTATATAATTTTAGACCTTGTTCGTTCTTTTTAACCCTGGTTAGAGCATTGCTAGCCTTGCTATGGCCTATATTGAGCGCTTTACTGTGAACGTAATCACTCCACATGAGATGCATGGGTGGACGACAAGCCGGGCCCCAAAAGTGCTCCGCACTTGAAAATCTCAGCTCCACCCAGAGCCATCGTTGTACCTCCCACAGACAGAACTTGTATAAATGTTCCAGCCAATAGCGCTTACTCATTCATGTGACGTCAAGCACTTCTTGAGCGTTTCAGACAGTTGGCTTTCCCATACAGACACACGTTTGTGTCGCTAGTTTTAGGTCAGAAACTCCAACGTCTTGATACGCTTCCTCGGCGATTCTGACATAATAATTTATGTAGTAACGATCGAGAAACTCTCAATATGCGCAGTGTTTACATGAGTCGAGAAAATGTATACATACAGTACGAGAAGAAACCAGCCTGCACGACTGTCCTTCACAGGTGACGAGCAGGCGCAAATCTGCGGGCGGAGCGCAGATATTTTTTCTGAAGTTGCAACCGGGTATAGTGCAGTGTTTGTTCCCGATAATGTCCAGTTTCCCGAGATTTCAATTCAAATCATTAGCAGATTCAGTTACACGGTTTTCTTTCAGTGCCAAAACAAAACTCTTAAACATCTATTTGCTTATTTCAATTGTATGTAGGCATTTCTTGGACGAAAATCTACATAGTGTATAATGTTGTAATCTATACAATCCTTTCTGTATGTAGTGTATTATGTGCTTTATTTTTGTTTCTGGATGACAATGATGTTATCATGTTTGTGTTTTGTACAGGGTGTAAATATTTCATTTTCAATCTGTGGTACACATGTGTAGGAAAATAACAGTTACAATGCGTACGACCTGTTGTAGCGTAGTGCCCGTGAGTTGTCATATTGCCATGTTTACTGCGGGGCTGCTCCCGCTCCGATTTTTCATTTTATTTTTGCGCCTTTTTTATAGGGCTGTGAACTAGTCAAGCTGTTTTAAATACAGCTTTTTTTTTCTCACAGTCCTTTCTTTCTGTACGACAGAGTGAAAAATAAGCTTGATTTGATTTGATTTATTTCCTAGTGCGTTGCGGCTTTTCCTGGAACGTCGTAGTCCTGGGGCGTCGGCACAGTGTCTGCCGCCTTGTTGGTGTCGCTCGTAAACCTTGCGGAGTGGTTCCCGGCTTTATGCAGCCTCGCTGTGTTGTCTGAAGGGACACTAAATACAAATAGCATTTCATGCAAAGGTGAAAGATGTCCGCCGCGGTGGTGTAGCCAGGGGGCCGGAAACTCCCTATACCTCCCATGTGACGCGCTCTCGCATGCTGATACGCAGCGGCAGCGCCGCTTTTACTACTAGCGGCTGCCGGGCATCCAACTTGAATTAAATCACAAACAGAACATTTCTTCCATGGCGTCACTGGTAAGGTCACCAAATAGAGGGAAAGGGCGCAAAACCGAGAGGAGGAGGGTTCCCGCGGAAGCTCTCCTTTCCCACTTCACATGCAAGCGGAATGTGTTCGTGCCCTCTTTCAGGTCCGCTGCCCGCTTGGGCGACACGGCCATTCATAAAACTTCGTTAACATTTTTTTTGAAAATTTAGTTCGTTTGTTCTGACGCGGCGAAACTTAAGTGGACCGATTGCTCAGTAAGACAAAACTCGATCGACACAAATAAAATTTTTTTATTGCATGTTCCGTATGAAAAAAAAAACAGACACACGAGTAGTGTGAAAGTGTCAATTCATAAAATCAGCTTTAATACACAGCTGAAATAGAACATAATTAGCAAACATCAAACACAGAATATCCGAACCAATGCAAAAATTATCAACGATCACGAGCAATCACTCACGAGTGTTTGACTCAATCACGTTTGTTATGACGGCGCACATATTTTTCTTACAGAATTTGACTACCAAACGAGACAGAAGTTCAGAGGAACAGAAAGGCTCGAAGCGATGAGAAGTTCTTCCAGAAAGAACGTCGCTGAAAACAATGTTTCGGCAAGTTGAATTGTCTTCGTCAGGGCAGCAGCGTTGCCTTGACGAAGAAAAGTTCACTTGTCGAAACGCTGGCTCCAGCGCCATTTCCTCTAAAGATTTCTGGAAGCATTCAGTCCATCACATGTATTTCAGTGACAGTATTATAAGTGAAGAATCGCAAAGTTTCAAACTGGCTACATGAATTTCATGAACAGGAAGGAGCCTAAAATTCCTTCACATCATTTGAGCTACACGCCAAAAGTAAAAGATGAAAAGCTATGTAGCCGAGCCAGCACCCATTCAAGCCTTTCATTGAACGTATTTTGCCGACACCGGGTAGCCTGTCGTCTTGACCATTAGTCTAGCGACACTGCGCTTATGTCAGTACAGTCAGGCTTGCAGAGAACTGGGTTTACTCATGTACTCATGCAAAATTAATACCTGCTGAAATAATGGGCCCTAATACTTGTGCTCACCCGTTACCACTGGGAAACCTGACAAACCTTCGCGGAACTGGAAATCCACGGGTTAACACACCGCAGAGCCGCGAAAAACATGTGACGCCCGATTTAGCCATCTTCGTCTAATGCATGGTTGACTCGCTCGGCGTAGCTCACAGCGGCTTCCGTTCTCTGCACGCCACAACTTTCGGTTTTATCTTTCCCGTACTTGGCACGCCAACCGAGCAAGATAACTGAGCGCGATCGAACTTGTGATATCGCTGAGCGAGTGGCAAGGAGGACAGGAGGCAAGCGCTACGAATTCAAGTCAACCACTTGCCGCGCTTCGCCTGATTCAAAATTCACAAAATAAGGAACAAAACAAGACAAATGAGCAAAAGAAGAGTTGTTTACAGTGAAATCAAATTTCTTTATTCGTAAAAACTCGCGAAAGCAAATAAATGCGAACATGCACATCAACCTCACTTCGTTCAACCAGATCTTAGGATGCCCGGCAACCGCTATGAGCGTGCATGTTCCTTGAAACCGAAACTAGCGCTGAGTTTCCGGGGCCTGGTGTAGCGGTTAGGGTGCTCGACTGCTGACCCGAAGGTCGCGGGTTCGATCCCGGCCGCGGCGGTCGCATTTCGATGGAGGCGAAATGGTAGAGGGCCGCGTACTGTGCCATGTCAGTGCACGTTAAAGAACACCAGATGGTCGAAATTTCCGGAGCCCTCCACTACGGCGTCCCTCATAATCATATCGTGGTTTTGGGACGTAAAACCCCAGATATTATTATTAAAGGTGAAAGATAAGAACGTCTAAAATGTCAATATTATAGACAGCAGCGCTTTAGTAATCGAGAAATGAAGGTATTCTGGATGTGTTAAATAAGAAACCGCTGTGCGCCACCGCGCGCGCTTATAGTGGCAGGCTTAGATGACAAGCTGCAATTCGCCGCGTTTAGATCTGACCATTAGTTGGCGAGCTACGGCTGCTGAAGTGAGCACTTGCACATTATGCTCGTCGCATTATTACCAAAGTCACAATGTATAAGCTTAGGAAAGTGGAAATTTTAAGGGCTTGTTTTTGTTTGTTAGATCTCATTAATGCATGAGTTTGAAGAACAACGGGTGTGTGGGAAATTTAGCAGCACACATGGGAAAAGCTTGGCGAAGTTTCGCAAAACAAGCGAAGAGACGTGGATTTATGGTTATGACATTGAAACAAAGATGCTGATGTCGCAGTGGGTAGGCAAAGGGTCTCCTCTTCCAAAAATGCACATGAGTCCGTGAAATATCAAGGTTGAGTCTGTTGTGTGAGTGTGTTTTTTTTTTCTTTTTCTTTTTTCAACAGTGAAAGTGCTTAAGCCGGAAATTAGGCTGCTTGGAGTGCGCCGAAAAACCTCGCCAAGCCATATCGTCGCTATGCGTCGCCCTAGCAACGCGTTGCAGGAAAGATGGGAGGAGGAAAGCGGTGGACTGGAGAACCAATTGAAACAATGTAAAATTTCTTGGTCCGGCAGGATTGGAACCCGGGTACCCACGGTTCGAAAGCAAGCGCCGCGGCCACTTGGTTATTCAACATTCTAGCAAAACAGGCATTTATGGGAATCAAATGATTGCATGGATGTGGCTGAGAGAACGAGGAAAAGATAGAGAGAAAGAGCAAAAAAGAGAGAAGGAAAGAAAAACGAAGAAACAAAGAAAGAGAAAAGAATAGACTGAGATGAGAAAGAAAGAGCTATAGAGAAATGGAAATAGAGACCTTCAACATGACTTTCCCAGGCTGAATTGATCTTCTATATGCTCATGTGGCTATATCAAGGCTTAACTGGCTATCTCTAGAATAAACATGTCTGGTATGCTAAGGAAAGGTGTTGCCGGTAACGTGTTACAATAACGGCGTTAACGGTAACAGATTACTTTTAAATGCGAAGCATTTCTTAGCGAACTTTGACGAGTTTGAGCGTATTATCTATCTATCTATCTATCTATCTATCTATCTATCTATCTATCTATCTATCTATCTATCTATCTATCTATCTATCTATCTATCTATCTATCTATCTATCTATCTATCTATCTATCTAGCCGCCTACGACTTTGTGTTCTCCAGGCCGTATCGTTAATGGGATTTATATCAAAATTGGCATAGCATAACATGACTATATGACGAACATGAATGACTGATCATATCATGAAAATCATGACTAACTTGCCATGAAAAGTATGATTTACACTCCATGGCCGTAGTGCTCCCGAGGCCGTTTCCTTAACTTGATATATCCAAAAAATGGTACGATGAGACATTTCTGCATGACCAACAAATGACAGGTGGTAATAAGAAAAATTGGGGGGACCCTTAATATTCGCCTTTAAGAGTTGAACGCGATAGCGATATCCTGTCCCTAGTGCGTACTTCAATCACTTAGTGCATACTATGTAATAGGTAGCATGCTTTAAACCAGGAGCAATTATGCGCGGCAAATGTGGGAAATGTTTTCGAACTTGCTATGCACCCACTACGTGGTGTTAAGGGAATACGCGCAGTAAGGTGTGTGCCGTTTGTAATGGGTGGCTGGCTTTACACTATGAAATCGTTATGATAGTCACATATCCTGACGCCCGATGGCAATGTACGCTTGTACCACGCAATATTCCTGGGATATTACATGCTATATTGCGACGCCTATATAAAAGACGCTTGCGTTTGCGAAGCATGGAAGTTATTTTCACTGCATTTCCAAGCAGAGGAAGTTATTTTCACACTATTCCCAAGCAGAGGCATGGCTGTGTGGTAGAACACCTGCTTGCCGCGCAGACGGCCCGGGTTCGATCCGCACTCGGACCCGAAAATTTTTATTATTTATTTTATTTGCATCTTTCTCGATTTTTCGGTCACGGACAAGATGATGATTATTCGTTCACAACCAACGACACCGACGCCGACGCCGGACTTTCTGCGAAACGAGCTCTTTAACGTTATCGCGTTAAAACATGACGTGCATGGCATGTACCACATGATTTACATGACAGGCTCATGGTGCGCTGACGGCCGTTTCGCTAGCTTGATATACACCATGTTAAGTTTTGCGTGGCGTGACTGTATGACGAATATTAATGACAAGCGGCAATATAGAAATCATGACATGTCATGTGCAACATGACTTGCATGCAGGGCTGGGCAAAGATACTTTGAAATTGTATCGCGATACGATACAAGATACTCGGGCAAGAAGTATTGGAGATACAGATACAAGATACTTCCGAAATGAATGTATCCGATACGATACTTCCCAATTGTATCTTAAGATACTTCGATACATTTGTAAATTTGCTATTATAGATGTATATAATGACGCTGCAAATGTCTATGTACAGAAGTGTTTGCTTGAGGATGTCTTATCTGCGACCAATGTACTGTACGCGGGAAAAAGCGTCGCAGGATATCACTGCTATTCACACTATTGCAACTTCTAGCTTGCTTACCTGCTTTTTTGTAACACACACACAAACGAAAAGGCTTTACAGGGACCTAAAAATAAGGAAAGTGAATATACCTAAGTCAAATAGCAAGGCAGTTCCGCAATAAAAAATGACAGTGGATAGGTATACAGGGCGTTTCACATAACTACAACCAGTTATTTAAAAAAGCAAGCGTTTAACCGCGAATTAATGAAACCAATGGCATATGGTTTACCGTCATGTGGCACTCGTTATGGTATTTTTACATTGCGCTTGTTGGTTGATTAACTATGGTCAATTATGCGACATTTTTAATATTTACTTTTGAGCTGAGTGCACTTCGTCACATCATAGAATGCATTTAAAAACGACCAAGGCAATTATTTTTCGGCGGCGTGTATGCTGCGTGGTGAATATTTTCTGGCTTTTAAAGCAAGCACGTGAAACATCAAATAAAACCATGTGACTGCACTCATGTGCAGAGCTCTTAAATGTGCTTCGAGCGAAACAACCGGCGCGCGGACCGTCAGCCTTTCGCTTCTCGGGGACGATGGTGTTTCTTTGCCGTGTGTGGGCTCAGAAATGTTGACGCTCTGTGGAGCCGATGCCTAAGCCGCGGCCGCTCATTTAATCGTGGCCCACTTGCCGGTTGTTTCGCTCTAAGCACGTCTGAGAGCGCTGCAGCACAATAGAATAGGAGAGCAGCAATGTGGTTACGTTTCTCCTGCTTTCTTTAAACGCCGGAAAAATCCTTACGTAGCATGTACTTCTCCATAAAAAAAATCAGATCTCTCGTTTTAGAATGCCCTCTAAAACGTAACGAAACGCACATGGCCCTAAAGTGAATAGCAGAATTGTTGAATCATTCATATTAGTTAAGAAATTAAGTGCAATATAAAACTACCCTAATGAGAGCAACATAGCGGTAAAAACCTCATCGTTGGTTTTATTAAGTGGAGGTTAGGCACTTCTTTGAAATATTTCGTTTCAGTTACGTGGCATCCTTTAAAAACACGATACAGGCGACACCCCTAAAAGCTACGAATATAGAGCATGATGTATCGTCAACTTAGGTGTTAATGTCAGACAAGAGAAAACTCAGTGCCCACGGAAAATACCACTAAAGGGCTCCTGGGGACGCTCGTTAGAAAACCGGATTACTTGGTATTATGTTTCTCAAATCCCCTTCCGAACGCCTTTCAGATTTGTTATTATAATTACCATTATTATAACGTAAACTCCATTCCGCTATTTTAATAAATAGTCAGCAGAATTTTTGTTCCTGTAAGCACTAGGCACGGTCAGATTATTTTACCTTTGCCCTCAACATCACCTGAACAATAAACTTACATGGAATGTAGATATGCAAACAGTAGCAATGACGCCGACGTTTAAAAATAAGAATAAATGAGAGAAGGACTATAAAAAAGGAACAGAGGAGGATATTACAAAATGCATATTACAGTTAACAAACGGGACAAAAACTACACAAAGACCTAGATAATGTGTGGGATGCAAGTGGAAGACAGCAAAGAGAGCACTTATGCTACAATCAAGCTATCATTAAAAAAGCTTCTTGCCTAATTGAGCACGAATAACGAAGATACAGTACGCCAAATATCATCTGTTACGTTAATGTTTGTTCTATGGTATATAGCATCGGTACCGGTGGTGCGACAGTTGTTAGTATCTAATTTGCATTTATGTCAATCTCATAGTGTCCAAGTCAAGCTTACATCCACGAGATCTGTCAAATATCTCTGTGAAAGCAGCGAGACGCAAAGCAACCCCATTCATGCATTCTTGAGACTTTGCAACGAAGCACCACGCATGACAAACTTCGATAATAACACTATAGCAACATCTGAATTTGAGCGAAAGACGCCACATGCATGGGACAAGGAGCACAGTGCCCGTGGCTACAAACAAGGTTCATGGCACCGACACAGCTAAAAAGAAAGAAAACATCAAGAAACAAAAGGTGGGTTGCACGTAGACGTTCGCGCGCCTGTTTTTGTCGACATGGCTCAAGCCCCATCACGTGACTGTTCCACCAATAGAGATGCATATAGCCCTTGTTTCCTATGCTCACTGAAACACTCTGGTGGAAAGACGAAGGAATGTCACTGTCGTCACCTTTATTGAGGTGGCTTAGTGGCAGCAGTGGCAGCGTGAGAAGCATATAGTTCAGCCAACGTTTGTTGTTTCACAGGGTGGCGTTTCTAAAGCAGTATCTTGTATCTTAAGATACACGATACATTATTGAATGTATCGGAAATACAGATACAGATACTCGTTTTGCGAGGCGTATCGCGATACAGGTACAAGATACCGAACGAGTATCTAAGATAGTATCTAAGATACATGTATCTTCGATACTGCCCAGCCCTGCTTGCATGCCACACTCATGGCCCGCTAGCGGCCGTTTCGCTAGCTTGATATGCACCAAATTTGGTACGTGACTCTATGATGAACATAAATGACAAGTGGCAATATCGAAATCATGACATGTCATGTGCAACATGACTTGCAAGCCACGCTCATGGCACGCTCGCGGCTGTTTCGCTAGCTTGATATAGAGCACTGCACGGGCTCGGGCGTACCCGAAAACCCGGACTCGGCCCGGCCCGTGGGCCGGGCCGGGCCGGGTAAAGTAGTTTTCACGGCGGGCCCGGGCCGGGCTCGGGCCTGAAGCTCCGGGCTTAGGGCCGGGCCCGGGTTTGAGGTGGCGGGCTCGGGTCGGGCCGGGCTTGGACTTTTCTCAGTTCTTAAAGGGACACTAAAGCGAAGCAATGATTCGGTTTAGGCTGATAAAGTCTACTCTGAGAACTCTTCATTAATGTCACCATTGATGAGTTTATTAATAAAGAGAAAATGAAAGTCACAATTCAGTTTTTATGTTTTGCGCTGAAATTTCCTCGTGTGACGTCACGGATTTCAAACTACATTCGCATTATTTTGGAGACATTGGCGCAACAAAAATTCCTGAAATTTGGTGTGTTAATCTATGACCCTCTCAGAGGACAATGTATATTTTATTTTTACCGATTAGACACTACGGAAGCCCCAGCAGACGACGCCAGAATCTGTGACGTCACGGCGTTTGCTGTGCGAACTTAAAGGTGGCATCACCACATGCATTTTCTTCTTGAGCGTTTTCTAGGTTACCATGACTTTTGTCGCGGCGAGCGTGGTGGTTTTAGAACTGTAAAATAGTAATTTACTGATAATAGAAAAATCGTTTTTCTCTTTCGTGTCCCTTTAAGTTCGTTTCGTATACATTGTGCACATATATATATATATATATATATATATATATATATATATATATATATATATATATATATATATATATATATATATATATATATATATCGAAAAGTGTTTCAGCAGATCCAGTGCTTTGTATGCGTTGAAAAACGACGGACTAACGTGCGAAAATGTTTATTTGATCCAACGTTTCGGCAGGAAGGCCTGCCTTCGTCAGGGAATACAGGGCACAGGCAAAAACGCACCTTATATACATGAGTGCGACGGGGGGCCCCCAACACGTGCTTGACTATTATCGTCATAGATATGGCATATATACTGTAGATAGCAATAAACATAGGCACTTGTGCGATATGGTTATGACTGCATAAAAAAAAAAAGCGAGCAAGACACAGCCTGCAACAACAAAATAACAAAATGCGGGCTATGCGCAGGAACAGGCTTACTTGTAGACGCGAGAACTCACGTAATGAAGCAATTCAATAAAAATAGCGCTGAAAGTACATGGTCACTGCGTCGAAATTGTGCAATAAGCAATGTGCGCCAGGACGCGTCTAAAACGACTAACATAAATAGGTGTAAAATAACAAAAAGCAACAGCGGTGAAAATGGACGGTGAAGGTGTACAACAAATGAAGTATATAAAAATATGATAACGGGACACGTCTAAAAAGGCTAACATAAACCGGTGTAAAATAACAATAACAAATAGAAAAGCAGCAACAGCGGTGAATATGGACAGTGAGCGTGTATAACAAATGAAGTGTGCTAACGGTAACAAGGGTAAACCAACAGAGGATATAAAATAAAAAGTAAAATATAAAATATAAAAAATAAAAACGGTGACAGTGGTGAAAATGGACATAACAAGGCGCACCCAAAAAGCCGGTACGAACAGGTCTTAAACAAGCACAAGAATACAAAAAATGCGGTTAATTAGCAGACATATCTGACAATGGCTTATCTATTACGTGGTCAGGAATGTCAGCTTTCCAGCGCTTTCATTAATACCAGATGATATGGCCCTGAATTTATAGATAAGGAATGATTCGCGCACCTCTCTTTCGTGGTGGGATCGAAAACCAGATTCCAATATCGTTGTTGTTAGTTGGTCAAGGGAATGTCCCGGTTTGCTGACGTGCTTCGAAAGGGGCAGGTTAGGATATGTGGTCACGTGCGCCTTGTGGTTGTTGAAACGTAATCTAAATGGCGTTTCAGTTTGACCTACACTCACAGCCCCAAGAGAGTGCCAGCGACTCCCTTTGCGGGAGTAAACGCTTGTCCCATATTTCACTCTCTTTTCAGGAGTGCTGAGAACTCTCTGTTGCACAGAGTAGGCACACTCTCCCGACAGAGTTCTGGTACTCTGGCTGAGCGAGAGTGAACAAGCTCTCTCGCCAGAGTAAAGTCACGCTTCTGAAATGGAGTGCACACACTCTCTGCGGGAGTTACGCTACTCTGTCACAGAATTTTATAATCTGGTCTGACTAGAGTGCATCAACTCCCTCCAAGAGTAGAATGACTCTTTCTGCTAGGACTAATGTAAAAAAAAAAAAAAAAAAATTGTCGGGCATTTTTTACAATCTAACAGTGAACAGGCTGAGATTTTTTAAGCTTACGTCACATATACGGGACAGGCATCGACACACACATTACAATCGTACACAACACAGCAACACTGATCATATACCGCTCGCGCTACGGACAACCTTATGTTCAGCAACCGGTATATATACCCATGATGTCTGGCCCCCTTCTAGTGCCGGTGGCGCAACATCTCTATTGTGCGTATTGAAAGACAAACATACGCCGAGCCCGTGTAAGTATCTGGTGATAGTTAGGATCACTGTAGGCACGTCTGCCTTTTACTATAAAACTACATAACAACCAACGCAATTTTCGTTAAATTTCAATTATCAGCTGGCATTCTGTCATATCGGCTCAATGTAGTTCAGCCGCTAATGCCTAAGTCTGGGAGCTGTAGCTACGCGTTTACAAATATAGTTGGGACAATTTTTCAGCAGAGCTGGCCGAGGAATAATCTACGAACGTTACGATCCGGCGTCCGATCCGATTTGCGGTGCTGCGGCATGTACTACAAGTACGCCAGAAAAACAACACCGGTCGGCAAAACCACAACTCAAGCGCACCTCTGGCAATCCTTACAGTTTTGCTTACCTCGGCTACACTTTAATGGGACAGTAAGAGGCTTGAGAAATGCGCAAACCTCAACCTTCGCGAGCCACTTGCGCCGAGATCGGGCCAACCAAATACGACCCGTACGAGTACGACTCCCAGCGAAGGTAGGCCTAGCGTACCGGCCGAGTCCGTGTACGTGTCATCGGCGCTTCTGGGCTTAATCATACGCGATTCCGATGAGTAATAATGACTGTACGGTAGAGCTTTGGCATCGGTTAACCTGACTGAACCATTGTTTCTTGCGTACGGTGTCCGCACAAGGAGCGATGAGCATCGATGCGACGAGCTTTCAGCCAGTGCACACAGGCCGCCTGCGCCGAGATCGGGACAGCGAAGGTAGGCCTAGTGTACCGGCCGAATTCGTCTACATGTCATCGGCGCTTCTGGGCTTAATGATACGCGATTCCGCGGAGTAATAATGACTGTACAGTACAGCTTTGGTATCGATTAACCTGACTGAACCATTGGTTCTTGTGTACGGTGTCCGCACAAGGAGCGATGAGCGTCGATGCGACGCGCTTTCAGCCAGTGCACACAGGCCGCCGCAGATAGCCGCCGGGCGCACTCCCCGGCACTTCGCTGACTCATACGTGAAAACACAGGCTTGTCACTTGGTACGCCTTATTGAAGTAACATGAAGGCATACTTTCCTGCGCATTCAATTTGATTTTTTGCGATCGGTTAGGTAGTTGCAGCTATCGGTATAGCAATGCAAATCTGCACACTGACACAGCTGCTGCACTAGCATATCGTCGCTTGCACAAGCAAATACAGATTATTCAATCAAATACGCGCGTACTTATCGAACGACATTACAGTGGACATAAAGCTTCTGTGCACATCAACCAACGGAAAGAGCGAGAAACGGCTCTTGTACTCGGCAGTAACAGCTGATAATCCGCCCCAGATCCTTGTAATTTTTGTATATTTTGTTTTCCATGTTATGATTCTGAATGAAAGTTGGCGCTGTTAGCCATAGCCGCATGTCATGCGTGGCTGGCAGCAGTTTTAATCTCATGAAGACGCAAGGTTTAGTTGGGAAAGACAATCGCGTCTGTGTTGAGAATGCGACCCGTGAAGCGAAACGGCTTGTTTTGTTTTCATCAGTTTGTTTACGGTGTAGTCAGCGCTGTGAGACGTTGCGTGGTGGTAAAGCTAGTACTCGCCTGGTAATCGGGAGGTGGCGAGGTCGAATTCTGCTGGTGAAGTCTTTTTTTTCTTTGTTGTAAGGCAGGTGTTTTTTTTTTTTTTTTTTTTTTTTTTTTTTTTTTTTTTTTTTTTTTTACGAATGTCTCGAGTGTCTACGTTACTCTAGTGGCAATTAGTCTGTGCCATAAACTAATTTTTGGCGACGGGTTAGAAGTTGGCGCTGCTCCTTGCTTCTAAGGTGCCGCTGTTGGCGTTTTCGGAATGAAACGTTCACAATCACAAAACCATACTTTTGTTATCACTGAAAGTTATTCTACTAAGTTGACGCAATAAACTTGCATCTGTGGCGTCTACGCTCAAAGGCGTATGGTTACGAGACAGTTATATTGCTTTGAGGCGTCGCCATGGTCAGATGCAGGCGCTACATTGCTAAGGACGGAGTACCAGACCCCATTCACGCCGCATCGGCACGAGAGTTGCATAGATTGGGAACTCCGTCTGAGTAGCAGAGCGTTCGCAGCCTCTTTTACTCTTCCTTCAAGGAAAGAGTACGTTCGGCGGCTAACTCTGCGCTACTCCCCCACGGAGTTAAAGAATTCTGGCGAGAGTAATGCAGTTGCCCTGCTCTTCAAGTACTCCCTCAAGTTCTGTGAGTGTATGTATTGGAATTTGCAGGCTGAGCATTCCAGCAGATAGACGCAGTTTTCGGTATCACAGTCGAAGCTTCCTTTAATTTTCATTGTAAAATTGGACGCCGAACTGTTAACTGATGCTGTGGTAGTCATGTGAGTGCACACCTTGCACCGTGGCTTACGACAAGGACGGCAACCAGAATAAACGGAAGGAACGGAGGGGTTTGTCTTAGATGACGTCAGCATGTCGCGTAGGTTCCTTGATCGACGGTATGCTACGCGTGGTGGTTCACAAAAAATGCTTTTCAGACGACCACTCTGCATGAGGATGTTGTGATGCTTACCTAAGATGTAATTCACGTTCGGTATTGATGCAGAATGCGTTAAGACTAGGTTAGTAGATGGTCGCTGTGTAGTGCTTTTCTTCGAGTTAAAAAGCTCGCGTCTGTCTGCTGCCGTGGCGCGACTAATGGCGTCGTCAATTATTTGAGGCGGGTACTTCTGGGCTGTAAGTGCATCACGCAGCTTCTCACAATTACCGCGAAAATCTGATTGCTTGGAGCACAACCTTTTAAATCGGAGCGCCTAACTATATGGGATGCTCGTCTTGTTGTGCTTCACGTGGCTACTTTCGAAATGCAGATAGCGGTGTTTGTCCGTTGGTTTTCTGTAAAGATTTGTCGTCAACTTATTATCAGACAAGCAAACCGTGACGTCCAGAAAGTTGATCGCAGAATGTGAGTAGGTGGGCGAGAAAGAGATTGATGGATGAAAGTCATTAAAGTTCGAAATGAAAGACAGAAGTTCAGCCTCTCCGTGATGCCATATGAGGAAGATGTCATCTATGAATCGCTTGTAGTAAAATGGTTTTAGTGCACATGTGTCAAGGAACCTATTCTCCAGATGACCCATAAATATGTTAGCGTAATTTGGTCCTATCTTAGTGCCCATCGAGGTACCACTCATCTGAACGTAGTGCGTGCCATTGAATTCAAAGTTGTTCAGTTGCAGGATTAGCTTAAGAAGACTGGCGAGAGTTGAACTGTCAACAGGTTTATCAAAGGCTGATTCGTCATAAGCGTTTACTACCGACCTAATGCCATCGTCGTGAGGAATGTTTGTGTAGAGGGAAGCCACGTCTAAGGTTACAAGTATCGAGTTATCAGGCACGTCGAGTTCAAGAATGTCGGTTAGAAAGCCGTTGGTATCCTTAAGATACGATGGAAAGGAAGGAGGGATCGTGTTAATGAGTCTATCAACATAACTTGACAGGGGGTTCCGTCACAGTGCCGATAGCAGACACTATAGGGCGACCAGGGTTGTTTGCCTTGTGTATCTTGGGAAGTAAATAAAACCTTCCTGCAACAGGACTGAGTGGGATCAGTGACTGCCTCATCTTTTCACTTATGCAGTCTTGTTGGAAAAGCTCCCCCAGTGAGTCTGCAACAATGCGTTTGAATTCACTGGTGGGGTCGTGGTCTAGCCGTTTGTAGTATGTACTGTCACACAATTGCCGCATAGCTTCAGCGATATAGTCAGAGGCGTCCATTATTACTACAGCGCCCCCTTTGTCGGCGGGCTTAATGACGATATCTGAACGGTTCCGCAATGCCTGAATAGCATCTCTTTCATCTGCGGACAAGTTATGTTTGAAAGTAGCGTTCTGGCTATAGGCATTAAGAATGTCGCGTTGCACGGCCGAAATATACATATCGAGACACTTGTCTCGCTGGACTGGGGGCGTCCAATGCTGATGAGAGGGCATGTTATTTGACGCGGGTCGATCGTGAAAGTATTCTCGTAGTCGCATGTTTCGCGCAAAGTCATCCAGGTCCTTCACAAGTTGAAATTCGCTATAACCGCCAGTCGCTGGGCAGAAGTTTAGGCCACGAGAAAGAACGGACAATTCTGGTTTAGACAGTTTCACAGTCGAGATATTAACAATGTTGCTAGAATTATCTCCGTCATTAATAGTGCGACCAGAACAAGCGGAAGTACTAGTTGACGGTAGTATTGATGACGGTGCCGGTTGAATGTTATCGCGAATCATTTTCTTTGCCTTTTTTTCTTGAATTTCTGTTCGCTTACGTTGCTCGAACTCTTCAAGTAAAGCACATTCCGAGGGGCTTATCTCATGAGCACGTCGTAGCTGTTGTTCTCTATTAAAAAAGTCCTTAGCCAATGAATGATAATGGTTAATTACAATGCGTGTCAGATCAAGTGACGCTTTCTGTAGCGTGTCGTTCCAACGGTGAGCATTACTACTTGACATTTCTGAGGTGGCTGGCTTGAGGAAAAGTTTAAGGCCCTTCGGTATTGCCTGTGTAGCAACGTATGAATTTAGCGTAGATTCATGCAATTCATATCGGACACGTTTGTCCACAATTTTTCTAATTTTTAGAAAAGTGCTAGAATGCTTACTAGCACATGCGGGAGCATTTAAGGGTCAGTCCTGGGGAAGTGCCGCAGTGTTGGCACGGCTGGCACTTCGTAAAGCGTACTGATGAGAGGAAGGAGCATCAGTACACCTTTTCGTTGTGTTGCGTCGTTGTCTCTGGGGCTGTGATGGCGCGTTGCCGTGAGTAGAGGGCCCTCGTAGATCCTGTGCATTGGCGGAAGGGTTGCTTGCCATATATATATATATATATATATATATATATATATATATATATATATGTCCGACATTTGATGTCGAAAAAACGATTTTTTTACGTAGGGCAAGCTATTTGGAGAATTCTTATGCGGGAGAAGTGCTGAACTTCTTTTGCTTCTTGCATACGGGAATACTTGATTTCTCTGAAGCGGGCGAGACAAAAGTAAATAGACCAGGCGCTAATATATAAATAGTTAACATCTCGCGATTTTGTGCTTTATTTGCATTCGTCATTACTTTATATCCCAAATGTTATTCTGTAATCACAGTAATGAATGTAATATAATTAATTTACACCTATAAATTATCATCGCAGAGCGATGATAGAGCTCCAAAACGGGGAAACGTTCTTGAAAGTTCCAGCCTTCGTTTAAAGAGGCCATGACACCCAATTTTCGCTCATAATCTGTGTTACGTGTGTCAGTCATTGGATATTCACAAGCATGCCGGCGAAATTTCAGCGCATTTGGTCGGGCCCTTAATTTATAATAAATATTTTTATAAACACGCGAGCAGCCTGAGAGTCTCACAACCCTGGTGGACTAGCGAGCCTTGACGTAACAAGCCGCTTGCTTTGCGAGAGTCTATGATCCGGCCAACGATATTGTTTCATGGTCAGCTGCGCTTACAATGGAGCTATTTCAGCTTTCCTCAGCTTGGCGTTAAAAATTGAACGATTTTCGAGACTGAAACAGGTAGAACGCGATGGCTCCACTCCATGAAGCACATGACGTCACACACGCCATGGCAAAATGGCGGTCGCCGGTGGTGGGCCGGGTTCATAGCCGGCGGCTTCTAGGGCTCATTTTGCCATGAAATAATCTTTTACGGTGCATTTTTCATGTATGTGCAGGAACAATAGACCCTCTACTTCTATTTTTCGCTGAAAATCACAATTTGGTGGGTGACCGTGTCATGGCCCCTTTAAATGAAAGGACTGCGCGGACTCCAATTACACAGAATCCCTTAAAGACGGATTCATTTTCCGTGGCTCCGTGACCACTCCTAGTGGTCATGTGAGGCAAGATGGACATGCACAGCCTGCTTATTGTGTCCACATTGTTAAAGTCTGAGCTTTCGTCTTGTTCCCCTAAGTAAAGTTGGGTTCTTTACCCGCGGTCCAAGGACCCGCGATTCAGCCAGAGGCTGATGACCAGGCTGGTGAATTCCGCACTCGAAGTGCCCCGTCGGAGACGGTCTTTGCGACGACTTGGGAGCAGAGGCTTGAAGATTTGCGAAAGCTTTTTAATGTACAGTAGTGGTTACAAAAGAGAAGAAAACTTATTTACAAGTATTTACACAATCTGGTCGGCTACATAAGACATCGTCACCTCGGGAGACCCGAGCACTGCCTAGCAGTGTCGCCGCTCAAACCAGACTGAGCCTTCTTCCTCCCCGATCCATCGATGGGGGTACGGCTCCCAAACTTGCCTTGCCCAAAACAAAGGGCGCACGCCATTTCCGCCGGTGCCGCCCACACTCGCCCAGGTCAAGTTCCTTACCGGGGCGTGGCCACCACACCTAACCGGCGACACCGAGGTGTCCCTTCACTGACGTGAGAAGGTGACGGGTCCCACGCTCGTACGACCGGGCGCATCAAAAGGTTCCGCCGCCGAACTTGTCGCTAAATTAGCAGGACGGGTTGCCGTCCCTGGTTTTGCCCTGATCTGCGTATTCTTAGCGTCCAAGCCATTACAACCGCGGGGGGCAAGTCTCAGCCGAGAAGGGGGTGACTCACAACTTGCCGTCCTGTCGTGGTGGCATTGTTCGTTAGCACCGACGCCAACAGCCTCCCCCGACTAGCTGGTTTCCCCAAACCTTACACGCCCCTCTTAAGATTCACATAAGAGGTCGAAGCGTCTTAAGGGAATAAGTACAACAAAACAAAGGGTTGGGAAACCTTACGCACTCGGTGCTCGTCTACGGGCCAATGTCTCTTCGCCGAGCGAATACCTGCACCATGACACTTGCACCAGCACGCTATCGGTTGTCCACAACAACACAAACGACGCTGCAACAATATCTTGTGTTGCGTTACGCGACAGTGACACACTCTGGCCAGGAGCTCTAGTTACAAGCGAGACTCGGCCAATGAAGAATAAAAAAGTAAAACAAAGAACGTTCATGCACGTATGTCCAGTAGCCGTCTACAGTAGGCACACATTCACCTTGCAGTTTGTGGGTGACACGGTCTGGCTATTCATGCGTGCACCAAATGTTAACAGCGGCACGGAGTTCACTGAGCGAGTTTCCGTCGCTGACACTCGGCTGGTGCACTAAGGGGGTACTCCCCCCTCCCCCGCCGACTGCCCGGCACTGTTATTCGGACACCAACATGCACTTGACACGGGCGATAGCGCGTCCGCATTAGCGGGAACACTGTCCTTTAGCGCTGGAGCACGAGCGCCCATAACGTTGCCCCTGCCCCGGCGGCGTCGCTTACGGTGTTTGCCGCCGAATCTACGTGGTCCCTTCGACTTGGGAAACAATTTCCCGGAACACGAATCCTGGACCCCTGGCACTGTCTCGCTCGCCTGAAAGCTATTTGGCTTTGACCGCCTATTTAACGGCGTAGCGCACGCGTTCCGTCCCTTCAAGCCTACCGCGACATTAAGCAACTTCCATGCTTCCTCGGACAACAAACAGTCAGTTCGTGCCTTTAGTTTGTCTGTCAGCGCGCACAGTACTGGCACTGTTCCCTTAATGTCCGTGAAGGGTCCCGTGACACACGCGAGCGACAACGGCAACATGGTGAGCTTTGCCTGCACTTCTTCCCCGAACGCGGACACAAGCCTAACCGACCCGTGTGGCCGCACGAGCTCCGGCGGGACTACACTCTCGCGGACGACAGTGACGTCAGTACCCGTGTCAATGATGGCGCGAATTTCTACGTCTCGGCAACCTAGTCTGATCGGCCTGCGTTTGCGCCCTCCGCCAATAACCGTTGTAGTGGACACGCGTGCGGACAGACCAATCGTTTCCTGGGAGCTAGACTTCGCGGCATCGCGGTTTTCCGCTCGCGGGCAGTCCGCCTTTAAGTGCCCACGCACCCCACATAGGAAGCAACCCTGCGTCTTTGTGGACTCTCGCGTTGATAGCTTAGCTTGATTTTGAACGCTCGCGGTCGTCGCCTCTGCGCCTTTGCATTCTGTCTTTTTGCTGCCGCTGTTTTGGCCTTCCGCTTCCTCGTACGTTACGAGCAACGCAGCAGTTTTGTGAGCCTTGTGCCAGGTCCCTCCCTCCTGGAGCGTTACATACCTAAGCGCGGCTTCCGATAAGCATTCCTTCAACTGGTCAGCGGCAAAGAGTTCGAGCAGCTCCTCAAAAGTACCTACGCCTCTCGCCTCAACGTAAAACCGCAGGTAGCTCTGAAGCCTCGTAGCGAACGCCCGCCATCCTTCTGCCGCCCGTTTCTTCGCCCCTCGGAATCGGCGGAGGTATTCGCCGGCAGAGAGCTTCATTTCCTCGAGCACTGCCCCCTTAAGTACCTCATAGTCCCTATGCTGAGGTGGCGCCAAGCGCGTTGACAGGAAGGGGATTTTCTCAGCGACCAGAGGAAAAATAATTTGGCCCCACCAAGCTTTTGGTACTTCGTACCCCTCCAGCGCGCTCTCGGCCGCCTCAAACCACACGGGGACCTCCGCTTCCGTCGGAAACTTTGGCAGCACGCTGGCAATCAATTTTGAGAAATGTCGCAGTTCGCTGTGGCTCTCCGGCCCCCTGTCAACGCGAGAACTCGGCCCGGAGCCACGCTGTTCTCTCGCAATTTCTAGCTCTAGTTCCTTCAGTCTTATTTGCAATTTGAGCATTTCGACTTCTGAATTGCTCCCTGACTCCTCCGGAACGGCGGACTCGTTTCCGACCCCCTCGCCGTCATTAGAGTCGCCCATCCCGCTCGCCGCGTGTCTATCTGGATTTAGATAGGCAAACCGCGTTTCCATTCGAACGTCGCCCCAAACTCCACCGAACACAGTGCACGGGCCCCGGCAGAAGAAGAAGAGCACTCACCCTTCGAGACGACCACTGCTTAGCTCCCGTCCTCCTTCCGCGCTGGGTTTCGCTGTTGCACGCTGCGTCGAGCCGCCGGCGCCCGGTGGATGACTTGACGCGCTGGCCAGCCGACTCCTGCGGCTGTCTCCTGGCGTCCTCAGGAACCCGATCTTCTTGCCGTACTGCTTCTTCCTCTCCGCCCGCGCCGAGTACTTGACGCGCAGTCTTGACTCGCTGCCCAAGCGTCGCCGTCTTCTTCACCGCCTGTCAGATCCCTTCTTCTTCACGAAATGGTTGAAGGAATCCCACCGCTGCCACCAGTAAAGTTGGGTTCTTTACCCGCGGTCCGAGGACCCGCGATTCAGCCAGAGGCTGACAACCAGGCAGGTGAATTCCGCACTCGAAGTGCCCCGTCGGAGACGGTCTTTGCGACGACTTGGGAGCAGAGGCTTGAAGATTTGCGAAAGCTTTTTAATGTACAGTAGTGGTTACAAAAGAGAAGAAAACTTATTTACAAGTATTTACACAATCTGGTCGGCTACATAAGACATCGTCACCTCGGGAGACCCGAGCACTGCCTAGCAGTGTCGCCGCTCAAACCACACTGAGCCTTCTTCCTCCCCGATCCATCGATGGGGGTACGGCTCCCAAACTTGCCTTGCCCAAAACAAAGGGCGCACGCCATTTCCGCCGGTGCCGCCCACACTCGCCCAGGTCAAGTTCCTTACCGGGGGCGTGGCCACCACACCTAACCGGCGACACCGAGGTGTCCCTTCACTGACGTGAGAAGGTGACGGGTCCCACGCTCGTACGACCGGGCGCATCAAAAGGTTCCGCCGCCGAACTTGTCGCTAAATTAGCAGGACGGGTTGCCGTCCCTGGTTTTGCCCTGATCTGCGTATTCTTAGCGTCCAAGCCATTACAACCGCGGGGGCAAGTCTCAGCCGAGAAGGGGGGTGACTCACAACTTGCCGTCCTGTCGTGGTGGCATTGTTCGTTAGCACCGACGCCAACAGCCTCCCCCGACTAGCTGGTTTCCCCAAACCTTACACCCTATATCAGGGGTCTCAAACACACATCATCTAAAGGTCCGTATACACGAAAATTTACTCCCGCAAAAGCCAGGACAGTGACGAAGGTAAGAGCGGGTGAAGGGGGGGGGGGGGGGGGGAGGGGTCTAGGTTGTACAAAATGTGAGCTAGCTTTTTCATTTGAAAGAAGAGCTTTCCCATATATCATACACGGGTCATTTGTGAAGGGGATTTGGCGGCAAGGTTCCAACAACATATCCATACCTATCTCCAAAATGACTAAAATCTGCACGAGAGTGTGCCTCACGAAAAAAAATGCTTTAGACCTGTCACTGTCATGCCTGTGTAGCTCAGGAACGTATTTATGAAGAAAATTTTAAAAAATGGGTGAATACAGTTATTTGCGGGCCACGGGCCGCTAGCGAGAGGTCCGCAGGCCGCATGCAGCCAGCGGGCCGCGTGTTTGAGGCCCCAGCGCTATATAGTGCGAGAGCTAAACGATACTGCAGCAACATCGTTGGAATGTGCAGGAATAGCATGGGGTCCATTAAACAAGGCATGGGACAAAGTATAATCGCATGACGAAATATCTGGCTTAGAAACGACAATGACGAACGCCATGGCGAATAATATCCTCTTACCTCGAGCCATATGCCATTCAATGAGTAAGCGCCGAGAGGCTTAGTCACTCCTCTATTACCGAACTAGAACGAACCACGAAAATAGATTTAAATCGCTTTGTCCGCCTTCTGCCAGCCCTACCCTCGTAGTCCAATGACCACCTTCTACCGGTACAACATCGTTATGAAGGCATACACCATTTTACTACTATGACAAAAAAAAAAAGAGCACGGTGCAGACCGTGTATGGCATACATTGCTAAAAACTGTAAGGAAAAGCCCTCAAAGAAGAATTTTATAAATGATATTGAAAAGCGGCACGAAGTTCGAGAACGAAAGAAATGAACTGGTGAGCTGGACAGCTATGTTCCTTCTGCATAGAAATTTGCTTCAGTGTTGGAGGTTAAAAGCAACGACCACCGATGCCTTCAAAACTCGCAAGGCAGATGTTGTGCGCCCGGCGGCTAGCGGAAACAGTGCCAGAAACTTTAACGCGACAGGATATGATGCAACCGTGCACGAAGTGCTTAAAGCCGCAATCTCTTGATAAGTTGATTTGTCACACAATAACATGGGACAAAATAAGCTCTAAACTATGCCACAAAATTTATAGACTGTATATACTAGCAGCGGTGTGATGTGTGATCAGAAAGCTGGGACCAGTAGTTTTTTTTTCTTCTTTAGGGCTGCTTATACGAATTTAGGGCGCTTATACGAACTTCTTTAGGGCTGCTCTTATACGAATTATAACGAGTCGCGTGCACGTGGTGCACGCGACTCGTTATAATTCGTATAAGCAGCCCTCGTTATAATTCGTGCACGCGACTCGTAATTTTTATCTAGGTTATTGCATTTACGACAAATGTCAGAAGTTAGGCTTTTTTCTTTTATTTCTCTTGCTGTGGCAAGGTGCTGCTATGCTGAAGACAGGTGCAGCATATCCAGAAGGTTGTACGACTGGCTTTGTCGTTAGAGCCGGCTTTAAATATTAATAGACAGCGCAATCAAAATAAAGAGCGTTCTGTTCTTTGTCTCCTCCATTTTTATTGCACTCGTGCTGCGAATCACTTTCCTTGCTACAATATATGTTAAAAACGCTCTTGATGATACCGATTGTATTAACGTGAGTGTTTGGGCGACTTGGTAGTTCATCGTCAAGAAAATTTCAACAGCGCGGGACAAAAACACGAATGCACGAAATAGAGAACTGACACGGACAAGCGCTGAACATTTCCCATTGTATTTGCAAAAAAATATTATAACAATTGCAGTATACCGCGGCCGAACTGGGTCCATCGTACCCAGTTTGTCCGTTCAACTGCTACCACCGCGAGCCTTTTTTTACAAAAAAAATTACCGCAAGTTAAACCATAATTGTCAGCGATGCATGAGCCCAGAAAACGTAGATATTTGCCACTTAAAACGCCTTGCGGTCGATTCTATGGTCGGGCAAGATCACATATAGATTATTGGCTCGGGCCTCTGTCGGGCCCGATCGGCGGTCGGGCCGGGCCGGGTCGGGTAAGCTAAATTTTGTGTCGGGTTCGGGCCGGGCCCGGGTCTCGCTTTGTGTCACCGGGCCGGGTACGGGCGGGTAAACTTGAACGAGTTCCGGGCCCGGGCCGGGCCCGGGCTGAGAATCACGGCCCGTGCAGTGCTCTAGCTTGATATACACCAAATTTGGTATTGCGTGACGTGACTGTTTGACGAACATAAATGACAAGTGGTAATATGGAAATCATGACATGTCATGTGCAACGTGAATTGCATGCCACGCTCATGGCACGCTCGCGGCCGTTTCGCTAGCTTGATATACACCATGTTAAATTTTGCGTGACGTGACTGTATGACGAATATTAATGACTAGCGGCAATATAGAAATCATGACATGTCATGTGCAACATGACTTGCATGCCACACTCATGGCCCGCTAGCGGCCGTTTCGCTAGCTTGATATGCACCAAATTTGGTACGTGACTCTATGATGAACATAAATGACAAGTGGTAATATGGAAATCATGACATGCCATGTGCAACGTGACTTGCATGCCACGCTCATGGCACGCTCGCGGCTGTTTCGCTAGCTTGATATACACGAAATTTGGTATTGCGTGACGTGACTGTTTGACGAACATAAATGACAAGTGGTAATATGGAAATCATGACATGTCATGTGCAACGTGAATTGCATGCCACGCTCATGGCACGCTCGCGGCTGTTTCGCTAGCTTGATATACACCAAATTTGGTATTGCGTGACGTGACTGTTTGACGAACATAAATGACAAGTGGTAATATGGAAATCATGACATGTCATGTGCAACGTGAATTGCATGCCACGCTCATGGCACGCTCGCGGCTGTTTGGCTAGCTTGATATACACCAAATTTGGTATTGCGTGACGTGACTGTTTGACCAACATAAATGACAAGTGGTAATATGGAAATCATGACATGTCATGTGCAACGTGACTTGCATGCCACGCTCATGGCACGCTCGCGGCTGTTTCGCTAGCTTGATTTCACCAATTTCTATTGGCAAGTGCGGGTACTCGTTTCTATAGTTATTCAAATTTTCAGCGAACGAGGCTGACCTGGAAACACCTTCACTTAAACACCCACAAGTTTTGCAGCATTTATATAGGTTAAAAAAGGAAAAAATTGTATGTATGGGCAAACATTTTTCCAGCAAACATTTTTTTCTCGGAACTAAGCCGTTTAAGCATATTGTTATGACTACAATATTTGAGCATGTCTTGTTAGCAGAAGCACACATTCAGAATTACTGTAAATTTGACAGAGTTGAGTGACGTTTTCTTTGTGGAAAGCGTTCATGACGAAATCACATTTTGTGCTTAATGTCACACTGAGAAAAATGGCTTTACCAGGTGCCACAGAGTTAGAAGTCATCACATGTAACTCTACAAGCAAATTCATAGGCCACTGTAGTATTGCTGGAGTCGGGCACATTTGTGCAGAGTATTCTCGTTAAATCAGTGCTTCAGGTAAAATTGTTGGTTGGGCAAGACGTTTTACGCGAAATATAAATACAGTAAAAGCTCGTTAATTCGAACTTGGTTTATTCGAACTTACACCTAATTCGAACTGACGCCCGGGTCTCGGCACAGCCCTGTGTATTTCTATGGGGAAAAGCTCCCAATAATTCGAACGCGTCGGTACCCACAACGGTGAATTCGAACTGGGAGCCCCTCGTTTTCATCGCTGCTCACAGAAGTCGGCCCAGAGTGATCACAATGTGTTGCAAAACCAAACCCAGCCAAATTTACTAGAGATGCAAAACAATAAAACAGCAGCATTTCTCAGCAGATGAGAATTCGTACACGGTCCTGGAGCTCTTGGACAAGCTACAAACGATGTCCATGGGGTCGCGAAAGAAGAAACGCAAGCAAATGCAAATTACTGATTGCTTTTAATTTTGACTTCGTTGACTATGTTATGTAAATAAACGTGTTTTGGAGCATAAATAGCGTTATGCACATGAGTGTATGTCGGTGCTTCTTGCTGTTAGAGATCCATGAACCTAATATCTGTTCATTGCAGTGCCCGCCCGCTAATTCGAACTCCGCTTAATTCGAACAATTTGATAGTCCCATTCGAGTTCGAATTAACGAGCTTTCACTGTATGATCTTTATTATTGTTGCTTCCTGCAGCGAAGAC
>JALIZH010015239.1:0-56745 GCA_030522465.1 Rhipicephalus appendiculatus
TCCGTCCGTCTTCAATCCGTCCGCTCCGTAGTGCACCGTCGAAGCGCACGTAGGCCATCTGTGCGGCGCCGCTCGAAAAACAACCACATCGATCAACTCCGTGATAACACAAGGGGTCGTTTATATAGGCGCGCGCACCGCGCAGTCGGTGCCGTCGCCATGGATGAGAATTCACGTAAGGCGCTTCCATGCAGCGGCAACGTCGTGAGTCCGATGCACGGTGTTTCGCCACATCGTCTGCATACACTTCGTGGAATTGCGTGGATTTTTTTCTTTCTTTCTTCCTTGTTTTTGTCAACGTGCGCTTGTCGCTCTCTTTTCTTCTCTTTTTACTTCGAACCTTTTGTTGCATAAAAAGGGCCACGAACACACTGTATTCTCATTCCTGACGAAGGGGGGTCCCGAATGACACGTGAAAAATAAAACGTTTACTGTTGCCGTTACATCAGTTTTATTACTACGCCCACGTAAACTCCACCACGATGGACGATGCCTGCCATATATATATATATATATATATTGTCACGCTTAAGACAACCTTAACCTTGAGTTAAGACAACCTGCTCGTTGAGCTACTCCAAGCGGCGGCTCAGTACCAACTTTGTCCTCTTTCACGCGTGGTTCGCACACACGAGAATCATGCGGCATTAGTCCCCCCTTTTGAAAAGCATCAACTCAATGCTTGTAAAGAAAAAAAAATAACTCAGGACGTGCTGACGCAAAGAATAGTAGAATGAGTACTAGCAAGCGACACCTGCGCCATGCGCAAAAAGAAAAATACCAACTAACAACTCATAGGAAAAAAGAACTACCACAAAAGGTCATCGTCACATGGTAACAGAAGTGGCGCGAAAGCACAGGACCTACTGTGTGTAGTATGGCTTGAGTCGTACGACATGCACGGTTTCGGGCCAGAGTTGTCGATGTGAAGACACTGCGCCGTCCGGAAATACTTCGTAAGTAAGGTCACTCACACGTCGGATGACTTTGTATGGTCCGAAATAACGGCTCAGAAGTTTTTCAGACAAGCCTGGTCGTCGGATAGGTGTCCACACCCACACTCGGTCGCCAGGGTGGTAGGGGACGTTTCGACGGCGAAGGCTGTAACGTCGCGCATCCGCGTCTTGTTGGTGAGTGATGTTTACCCGAGCCAGTTGACGAGCTTCTTCGGCGTATCGAGTGTATTGCTCTGCGTCTGGAGCAAGTTCATCGCTATTACCGCACGGCAGCATACCGTCAAGCATGGTTTGTACGTTGCTTCCCAAATAAGGCGAAAATGTGAAAATCGCGTTGTTTCCTGCATCGCTGTTTTGTACGCAAACGTGATGTATGGTAGAATATCGTCCCAGGTTTTGTGCTGTAGGTCCACGTACATTGACAGCATGTCTGCTATGGTCTTGTTGAGCCTCTCCGTCAGTCCATTTGTTTGTGGGTGGTAAGCTGTTGTTTTTCGGTGGCTTGTGCAGCTGTCTGAAAATTTCGTCCATCATTTGTGCCGTAAATGACGTCCCTCTGTCCGTAATCACACATGACGGCGCGCCATGCCGTAGGACGATGTGGTGCACGAAGAACTTCGCGAGTTCAGAGGCCGTGCCGCTGGGTAACGCCTGTGTCTCGGCAAAACGTGTCAAGTAATCGGTTGCCACTGTAATCCATTTGTTTCCAGTGGACGACAAAGGGAAGGGCCCTAGAAGGTCCATTCCCACAAGGTCAAAGGGGTGTCCGCGGTGGTGCGATCGGGTGAAGAAGGCCCGCAGGTTTCACAGGTGGCGTCTTGCGACGTTGGCACTCGCGGCAGCCTTGCACATAGCGGTGTACACTAGTCGACAGTTGGGGCCAGTAGTACTGCTGGCGCACTCTGGCGAGAGTCCGCGAGTAGCCCAAGTGTCCTGACGTGGGCTCACCGTGGCATGCAAGGAGGACGTCATCACGCATGTCGGCTGGCACAACGAGGAGAAAGGCTTTGTCGCTTCCTCGAGCATTCTTCTTGTAAAGGATGTCCCTCCTGACACAAAAGGATGACAGGTCGCGAGCAATGCGCCGAGGAACTTGGGAGTTTCGGCCTTCTAAGGAATCGATAATAGGGCGCAATTCTTGATCGGCTCGCTGTCTTGACATGAAGTCAGAATCGCTGAGTGCTCCGAGATAGACATCAGCATCCTCTAAGTCCATATCAGGATGCCCTACAGGTGCTCGAGAAAGCGCGTCGGCGTCTTCATGTTTGCGCCCAGACCTATACACAATCGTGATGTCAAACTCCTGCAAGCGCAAGCTCCACCGAGTGAGACGGCCAGACTGATCACCACTCGCTCTGCTGGCTGGCCAATCTGGCCAGCCAGCAGAGCGAGTGGTGATCAGTCACCACTTTGAGGGGACGGCCGTAGAGGTAAGGTCGAAACTTTGCCGCCGCCCACACGACTGCGAGACATTCCTTTTCTGAAGTAGAGTAGTTGGCCTCGGATCGAGAGAGTGTTCGACTGGCGTAAGCTATGACATGCTTAACGCCGTTGTGCCGTTGTACAAGGACAGCGCCAAGTCCGACGTTGCGACGTTGCTGGCAGCTGGGAACTTCTGGCGAAATACTCTGGTCTGGAACGTCAGGGTATGGACTGGTATTGTGCGAATTCACCAGCTCGTCACGCGTAAATGCAATCATCTTGAGAGACCTGCCGCGAGTTTCATCAGCACCACAGACGTCAGATGATGCGAAGCCATGTGGGCCATGTATGCGACACGAATCGTCAAGTGATTCGGGTGGTTCAGTAACACCTGGAGCCGTATGGTGCAGTGAGCAGGTAGAAAAGGCTGAGTTCTTTGCCCATGAGAAACCCGGCGGTAGGTTGGGTCTTTTAGGAAAACGGTATTGATGCCTTTCGCTCAGCGGATGCTTTACCCTGTCTGTTGGGACGTGTAAGTTCTTCTTCGGTGTTCGAATGCCTGACGTATATTCGGAAGATACGTAAGATGGTACAATCCACGATTTTCTCAGTTGAGGTCTTGTTTGGTAAATGTGCTTGCTGCGTGAAGGCTTTGCGTTACTGTGTCGAGCGAGATGAAAGGACTCCAGCTGATGGGTTACGCTAAAGTCTTCATCGTATTCTTTAAAACAGATGATCATCTCTTTAATCTTCTTCCATGACTCGTTGTTTTGAAATATGTGCGCCAGAAAAAAATTAAATGCCTCACCGGTGACGTATTCGTTGAAGTTGGCGACCATCTCCTGTTCCGTCCATGATGCAGCGGTAGCGCGGCGTTCGGAGAGGTTGAACCAGTCCTCTACACGTCCATCGTCCGCTGATCCGGCGTACTGTGGCACGTCAAGGTCCGCCGATGGTGCTGTCATGATGCTGGTGACGGTTCGCAGTGGGGATGGGCTTCTGTAGTCTGCATATGGTCAAGGCGTGTCGTTGAGGGCTTTGTTGATGGTGTGCGGCTGATGAGTCGGCCGCCAGGTCGTCATCCTGTCGACTTGTGTGACGCTATGAATGGGAGACGTGGCGTGGCTCATACGGCATACTGTTTATTCTATGCACTTCTTCCTTCTCCACTTCTACCAGCCATCCCTGCATACCTTCTTGCGTCATATATATATATATATATATATATATATATATATATATATATATATATATATATATATCGTTTCTTCATAACGCTAAGGACAACGTGACATCACGAGCGCGCATTGCGCAATATACTGGCAAAATTGGTGATAGCGTTGTTGCATGTTGGGTCTGTGTTAAAATAATATATAAACTAGTCTACGTTCTGGTGTGCTTTGTGATTATCAGTAAGTGATACAATCGGGCAGTTCAAGTAAGAGCGATATTGCGGGACACATTCTGAAATGCATTTCGTTTTTCTATTGCAGCCCTGGTGTGATCAGGACCACATTTGGGATGCCTCCTGAAGCTAACACGCAGGAGATTCTAGAGGTTCGTCTCATCGAAGCTTACCTCAGCAAAGTTTTGCGTATTGCTCTTTAGAATCCGAGGGCACGACGCGCTTCCGCCGTGCATGCATCTATTTAGGGCAAGCGCCCCCCGCCCAGCGCAAGCCCAGCTACGCTACCTGATCGCACGGCCTTCACAAGCGGGCTTTGAATATAGCTTTTTTTTGTCACGTGTTTGATCATGTATCACAGTCCGCCGCGTTGGATCAGTTGCTAAGGTGCTCGGCTGCTGACCCAAACGTCGCGGGTTCGATCCCGGCCGCGGCGGTCGCATTTCGGTGGAGGCGAAATGGTAGAGGCCCGTATGCTGTGCGATGTCAGTGCACGTTAAAGAACACCAGATGGTCAAAATTTCCGGAGCCCTCCACTACGGCGTCTCTCGTAATCATGTCGTGGTTTTAGGACGTTAAAACCCAGATAATATTATTATCATGTATCACATCTGCACGCTATCGTGTGCCTTGATGCTACCTCCTCACGTGGGATTTCAGTGGACGAAGCTACCTCGCATTGTTGAATATGAATGCGACCATTTGACAGGTGGAATCGCTTGAATTTGGTAATTTTAGAGCACAGCTCTTAGGCACCCGTTCCTGCGTTGAGCAGCGTCGGCGTCGTCGTAACCGGCGGAATGACGAGGACGAAAGAGAGCGAACGCGGAGGATGAAAGACGGCGGTAGCGAGGAGGAGGGAACGACAGTGGCGAGACGACAGGTTCCGCGGCGCCACAGTAGTGCGCGCTGTCCTGCTATCGCCGCTGGCGTAATCACTTAGGTATGCGGCGAGGGCGTCCACAGATACCATATATAGGAATAAAGCGCTGCTTGAACAGAACCTGTCTGCACTGGCTGCGGTGGAATGTGCCCCCGCATTGCCTTCCGCGGTCTCCCTGTCGCGCTACGCTCCGTCTGCGGTGTGATGTGAAATGGGCTGCACGACATAGTCCGCACCAGTCACGCTAGTCACCGCGTTCTCTGCTTAGTGTAAAGCGTGTACCTAGGTAAAAAATTGCATCAGCCCGTTCTTTCTCAACAACGAGCGACACTTAAACAATTGGTCTCAGAATTTGCATTAGGCAGTATATCGTAATAGTGGGTGATTTTTTTCCTCTGAGTAAGTATTACTTTACACCACACCGCTCTTCTTTCTGCAGAGCCTGGAGAAGATGGCAGGCGGAGCGCACGCACTTGGCCGAATCGGAAGACCAGAGGAGGTTGCTCGCTGCATTGCATTTCTGGCCTCCGAAGAAGCTTCCTTCGTCACCGGAATAACGATGCCAGTGGACGGGGGGCCTAAATCTCATGTCCAGGCTCACGGATCCCGAGCCATGGCATAAGTAGTGGAGGAATGTACGTGAAAACAATACTAGAAAATCATTGCAGCAGAAGTGACACCACGCATCGCAAAAAAAAAAAATAAAAGAAAAACCAATAAAGAATAGAATAACTAAGAGCTTTAGCATAGAGTAGAGCAAAAATATGTTGTTCGGGCAGGTCTCATGTGACTCTTTTCTTTAACTCAAAGAACACATCCTTGCTGCATCTACTGTATATTGAAACAATGACAGGGTTTCTCTCAGCACGACGCGCAGTTTTCGCTAACTTCAGCAACAGCGATAATTTCAGTTTGTTAGTTTCCGGCACTGGAAACACGCACTGTTGTCTTTTTTTAAATCTCGGTACAGATAACACGTACAAAAGAGAAGTGATTTGTCCTTTGGACTTCACCTCCAAATCCTAAAGGCAGTACTTTACACCACCATTATTTTTTAAGCATTTTGAAATAATAGAATGGCTCGAAACTGAAACAGCACCGCGTAAGGTGGATGCAGAAAAGGGCACCAAATATTTTAAGGACCCCTGACAGCGAAAGTTTTGTTTGCGACATTTTTGCCGTAATTTGAAGCTTTTTTTTATTTATTTCAAAAAAAACCCCAAAGGCCCTCATGACCAGGGTATTACATGGGGGGCCAGGGTATTACATGGACCAGGGTATTACAGAGATATCAGTTACATGTTATATATGCATTGCAAAAGTTCGAAAACAAAAGTGCAAAGTAAATGGAGTGAGAGTGATACAATGTACAAAAATCATTTTCAATCACAGACAACATGAAACAGCAACCGGATTCACTAGAAAATCACCTCAGGTGACAAGGAAAAGAAAATTAACAAAGTAAGATTAAGTAGAAAGTTGTGCATGAATAGGATCTTGAAATTTGCTAATATTGTGTTCCGTGGCAATGTCTGATGGTAATGCGTTCCACTCGGTTATTACGCGTGGTAAAAATGAATGAGCATAATAAGACTGGCTGTTTATTCGTTTGACTTTATATGTATGATCACGACGTGGGAAGATAGCTAGCGGTGACTGAAAGAATGCATCGTGAAGAGAATGATGATGATAAAGTTTATGGAAGAGTGAAAACCGGGAAATTTTACGGCGAAGTGCTAGGTTCTCCAACTCTGATTTCTTCTTTAACGAGGTGACGCTACTGTAATGTGAATAATCAGAAAAAATGAATCGCACAGCACGGTTCTGCAGGGCTTCTATGTTATTGATGATATATGCTTGTTCAGGGTCCCAGATGGCAGATGCGTATTCTAATTTTGGACGGAGTAACGTTATGTATGCTAGTTTTTTTTTACATGCATTGGGGCTACTTTTAAATTATGTTTGAGGAGTCCAAGGTGCGGTTAGCAGAGGCGAGGGTAATATTAATGTGGTTGATCCATGATAAGTTTGACTGGAGATTGATGGCAAGGCATTTGTAAGTGGTGGCGAGTTGAACAGTGCTATTATCAAGGGAGTAGGTGGTCGGTATGCGTTGCTTATTAGTAAATGACTTTGTGCCTGGTAATCCCGAAACTGAATCGTAAATGTTCTAAAGCATCGTATAATTAATGCTAGCGTCGTTAATTGAGAACAATTTTGCGCCAGTTCAGAACGCCCGCCTAAATACCATAAGAAACTAGCTCAGGGGAGTGCCTGAGAGTGCGTGCGCTCATCAAGCTTTGGTGACGCTGAACGCGCCGTTTTACAGCGAAAGCTGTTATGAGATCACAAGAAGGGTCGTTTCTGCGCCGTAGTTGTCCGCCGCCGCCGCCACCACCGCCGGTGCCCGTAACCAATATCGCACGAAATAAGAAAAATATAAATAAATAAAAAAACACCGGTGACAGAACGGGAATCGAACCCGGGTCCTCTGCGTGGCAGCCCAGCACTCTACCACTGAGCTACCCCGCTGCTTGAAACTGTGGTGCAAACTGACCCTATGCAGGCTTCATGTCGGGTAAGGAATCGCGTTAACGTGTGTTGTAAAGCATTTTAGAGCAGTAAAGTAAGAACCAGGCGTCACACAATGCGAATTGCGTAACGAGTGGGTCGTTCAATGCTCCAACCCATTACAAAAGCCTGAGGCATAATTCTTCATCGTCGTCAGCCACAGCATCAACAAAGTGCACATAATGCGTCACAAGAGTGTAGCGGGTACCGCGCTTTTCCGAAGAATGACGAATAATGGCATAGTAGACGCTTCCCCACTACACAAAAATTATGATGATTTATGGCGTAGTGGGTACCATGCAATTGCGCTTGTAGTAGTTGCCCCAAAAGTGTTTAAAAAAGGTTCAGAAAGGCCGCTCTCCCAGCTTTCGCTGTGACTGTGCTGCGCGTTCTGCGCAGGCCTGGCGTTTTTTTAATCCGGGAACCCGCCGTGCTGGAGGATGAAACGATGTCGGTGCTTTGAGCCTGTCCCCTTCAGGTAAAAGAAAAGCATTCATGGCGTAAGCAGCCAGAACCACCTTGAGAGTAGCCCGACAACAGAGCGAGAGGGGTGACGAGCAATAGTCCTCGCCGGGTGCTTGTCGGGTATTGTGCGCATCCCGCAAATGTTCTCTGACGTTGACAACACTCGCCTTACTCGTGGAACGTCACGCGGGGCCTCGGTCTACGTCACACCCATGGCGATGTCGGGAGGCGCTCCCAGTTCAGAAGGGCACTCACGCTTATTTTAAGACAAAATTAAATTATGCTAAAGCTAACGTCCAGCACTAATAATCCCTTAGAAGTGCCCCCGTATACAGGACAATCAAATAACACAAGCATCTTGAGGTTTCAATTTGGCGTCAGTGGTCCTTTAATATAGTTTCAAACTTAGTAGTTTAAAATTGATTATTATTTGTAAAGAAGCCGTTGGACAGAAATCACTTGAGCATTCGAGTGTAAAGGTTTCCTTCATTGTATCAAAAATTCAAACGTATACGAGACGGTGTATGGTAGCAAAACAAGAGGTCATGTTTTAGATTCTCACAATTGAATAACAATGATTTCGTCAAGGCTTTACGTGAAATATTCACAAAACCTCCTGAGCAGTTCTTCAAGCCTGCATAAGCATTGGCGCGGTGTCCAAGTGTGCGCAATCAGTTGGTCTAGTTGTTGATAACGTCTCAGGCGTTGCTCCTAAACATGAGCGCACCATCTCAAATGCCGCATCACCGCAAGAACTGCGTATACCACTCGACAAAAACCTCCCCGCCGAGCGCAAGGTAACCAGACATGAAGTCCAAGATGCCACAATGGTTAAGCGTCCGTTTACAATGCGGTAGGTGGCGGGCTCGATTTTCAGCGCTGACCGCAAACCCACCGGTTTTTTTCGGCACTCATATCTAAAGGTGGTCCCATCAGGTCCTCTAAAGGCCCCTCAGCGCACCTCAACCCACCACACCAGGGTTGCCGTTGGTGGCTACTTAGCGCCAAATTGGCTAGTTTAGGACCCCGTCTGGCTACGAAAATTTTAGGTTGGCGCCATGGCTACTTTTTGGCTACATTGAATTCCTGTTTTGGCGCGTTTTGTAGCCAGCTTTCTTATTATTTGCATGTAAAAGAATGAGCAAACTTAAAGACAACCCACTATTTTCAACCTTTTCCTATGCTCGCGCATGTCCTCGCCCTAGCAGCAGCTTGGTGCGCATCAAAGCACCTCCACGCAACGCACGGCGTGCCTGCATAGACGGAGTGACCAAGTGGCGCGCATTTTCGGAAACACGTGGCTAGCGGGCTGCTAACATTGCCAGCTATATATTCTGCCAGCAATTTTTAATGCTGATAGCACACAGCGGGTGTACTCGCACAAACATGACAAAAAAAAAACTGCCAAAATAAAGCTAGTCTGAAGCAATGGTAAATCTAATCAATTGCGGTCTCCGGCTTCAGGAAAAAACTGTTTCAACGTGTCATGCTCCCACTGACTTATAGGCTTGAATTTTCTATAATCCGCCTTTTGCATGTCTGTGTGGCGCCCTCTCGCGGAGTCTTCAAGAAACAAACCGTGGGGCGTCGCGCGCGTCTGCTGCCTCTGCCACCACTGCCACTGCTGCAGCATAGCACAAAAAGCTTGGCAGCGACACATGTGCTGATAGCCCCGTCTCAGTGTTGTGATATGGAGCCACCTGGGAGTATTCACATACCCGGCGGGTTCTTTTCTGTGACCAACCGGTGTACGAAAAGGCCAGTATCAATGACAATGATGAGCAAGAAGCAGTTGCATGCCTTCATGGTAGCAAGTGGTTCGCGGTGCTCCCGGCAAACTACACAAGCGCAGAAATTCTGCGATGAGGGGGTACGTACGCAGCCTCATGTTTAATGAGTTGACTGCTGCCTCGACGTGCTGAGTTCCGAGAAGCCTTTTCCTCCCGTCAATGAAGGGTGGCTGATTGTGCATGCAGTCGTGAGGAAGACCACATGCGAGGTAGTGGCATGTCACTGCCTTTGCACAGCCGGGTAAATGCAATTTTTTGTTTATTGTGGCATTCATACTAATCATATGAACTACCGGGCCCCTGCTTGGGCCGTTTCGTGCCGTCGTTGCATCAACGTTTTACTACGGGAGAGCGGAGTAATGATCTTACTGAATGACATGCTTCGAAGTGTCTGCGCGATTACCTCGCGTCTGAGCCACAGTGTTTGCTGGCCTGCACATTGAAATTGAGGCAACGTGATCCTTACGATACATGCGTTACATGATTTTAGCATACTAGAACAGCTGGCGCCGATCGAACGCGGCATGCTGAACCTGTCTTGAGCTATGTACTTTTGAGAGTGTCGTTTAACCGAAATTGCGGTGCATGGGAGAGTTGGCCGGCGAACCTGCAAAATCTGTGAACATCGCACTACGGCGACCAAAAAAGCGCACGCACATGGAAACTTCGCAAGCGCGGCGGTCACGTCAACAGTGTACACAGGCGGATTTCTTTTCTTTTTTTTGCTTTTCTATTTTCGCCGAACAGCGAACGTGGTTTGACAACAGAAATGAACCGCTGAACGTCGGCGAATGACAGGCTACGAAAGTGAACCCTTTCGCATTCATTATGTTTTGGCGGATGATTTACGGCGACTGTTTCCGATATATAGAATACGCCAAAGTAAACAACAGCGTAGTTACGTTGAGACCGAAGCGAACCAAGGCGTAATAAACCATACTTTGCTGTTGTCGTCATTCCAAAACAAATACAGAAAGCATATCGTACAAAGAAAAGCCAAAGCTCAAGCGTCGTCGCTACTGAACTGCTGTGCGACGAGACAGACACAAAGCGCACACTTATTCCGCACCCTGCAGGAAACGTGACATGTTCTTCGCGTATAACATTTAGTTAGCGCACACACCGTTAACAAACTGTTTCGCGCACTGTCTTGCAGAATTCAAAGGCTGCCACGAACGGCCGTCTTCATTTTGGCGCCTCACAGCTATGATCGTGTCACGCTTCACGGCGCTGATTATCGCGTTTCACCACCGATGGAAGTGGAGAAAATGAATGTTGCTGCTGGGCACGTTTCACGAAGTGCACCCATAAGCGGCATTAGTTGCCGGCATCGAGCTAACAGAACCAGATATATAGATAAATATATTTTTTGTGCCACCCGCACGTGCCAACACTACTCTCACCGCCAATGCCGCCGCGAAAAAAGAGGCGACGTCTGCAACGGCACCCCACAGATCGTTTCCCAGATTTGCCGCCAGGTGGCCGCGCATGCGCTGTAGAGGCATGCAAAAGGCGGATTGCGCTGTGTTAGACAATAGCTCGGTCCTACGCACACTCCAGAAATACAGGTGCACTAAATGTATGCTAACCACTAGTTGCTGTATAGTTCGCTGCGCCACCATGGCTGAAAATGTGGTTTAATGAACTAAATGCCAGAAAACGCAAGGTTATTCGTGTCGCCCGAAACACCAACACTCTGCCTATTCGTATCTTGAATAGCATTGGATTAGAACCTCGTCACTTGTAATGAATACTTATATGGTCATATATGATGTCATATCAACAGGACGAATGAAAATCTCATTGCAATCGCACTTTCTAGCATAACAGCCACGAAATCCAGCCTTTCCCCTCCGTCTCCAACCGCAAATCGAAAATTTTGCTCCTTGCACTTATTTCATGGAACATACCACCATAACCTTCTTAACACCACATTTATTTTATTACCAAAATATATCTGATTGCTTTGGTTATTGTTATGAGGTAGGTGTTCCATTTTGTAAAACCCGTAGCTTTTCTATTGCGCACAGAAAACGAGCGGAATCACGTTCGTTACCGGTGAACGGTGAAAATAATAGTCTTCGCGGGGCAGTAACCACCACAGCACAAGTACTAGTCAGGTGGAACTTAGAAGTCTGTTCATTGTTCCTTTTTGCTGACTGTATTGTCACATTTTCGTTTCGTCCTTTATCCATTATCCTCTCTTATGCCATTCGCCTTGAGGGTAAATAAATAAATAAATAAATAAACAAATAAATAAATTTTTGCAACTCACCTGTGGCTTGAAGATCAAGCAAGAGCGAAAAGTTGCGCTCTTAATTTTATGTTTTTGCATATTCGAAATCATATTTAACATATAATAATAAAACTGCAGTCATAATACCACTTTTGTTCTATATGGCTACAAATTTGGCGATAACTTTAAATAGCATGGCTACTTTGGCTACTTTTAGCTCGAATTATGGCTCCTTTTCAAGTCTACCCAACGGCAACCCTGCACCACACCCTTGGTCCAATAGTAGAACATCCGCCGCTGCCGTGGGAAGCAGATAATTGCTGCTGCCTGGTACCAGGGCTGGGCAGTATCGAAGATACATGTATCTCAGACACTATCTTATATACTCTTTAGCTGTCTTGTATCTATATCGCGATACGTCTCGCAAGACGAGTATCTGTACCTGTATTTCCCATACATTCAATAGTGTTCCGCGTATCTTATGATACAAGATACTGCTATCGCAACACTACCATGCGAAACAATAATCGTTGATTGAACTCCACTTCTCAAGCTGGTGCGGGTGCCTCTAAACCGCCTCAATAAAACTAAGGGCAGTGACGGAAAGAAGTGTAAATTTAAGGGCTCGTTTGCTTTGTTAAACACAATATTAATGAGAACTAATAGACAAAGATGCCAAGGAAAGTATAGGGGATGTCATTAGAAGTAAATTGTAATGTAAATGTGAAGAAAGAGAAGTGAACGGAAAGATAACTTTCCACCGGCAGGGACCGAACCTGCGACCTTCGAATAACGCGTCCATTGCTCTACCACTGAGCTACGGGCAGTGACATAATTTTATCTTTACGCCATAATGCAGTGACATAATTTTATCTTTACGTCCCTTTTAGTGGAGCAGAGCAACTTGACAGCGCTTGCGCAGCCTCGACAGAAACAAGCGCGCAGACGTAGAAGTTCGCGCGTTTGCCCACGTGCCTTTTCTTGTTCCGATTTTTTTTCCTTTTTTTAGTTGTGTCAGCGCCATGACATTTACACTTTCCAGCGCCGTGTACCACAATGCGTGCGGCGATGATCGCGCAAATTCTGATGCCGCTCTGCTGCGTGGTGCTTCGTTACAAAATCTGAAGCGCGGGGTTTCTTTGCACCTCGTGGCTTTCAACACAAGCGGGATTTGAAGGATCTGGTTGACTTAAGTTTGACTTACATGTAGTTGACTCATGCGCAAGTAAAATTCTAACTATAGCACCACCGGTACCGATGCTAGATCTAATAGAGCAAGCGTTTGCCTAACCCAGTATATCTTGGCGTACCGTATCGTTTTCTTCCTGCTATCTTCATTAAAAAATCTTTTGAAATAACATGATTGTTAGCACAAGTGTTTTCTTGGTTGCCGTTCTCCTGCACGCAGTAAATTACCTAGGGATATGAACTGTTTTTTTTTTTTGGAATGGTCACTGCAATATGTCTTTTTTAACGTGTAGCCAAAATAAGCCCTCTGATTTATTCTTGCTCTCGCTGTCTGTTTTATTCCTGATAGTGTTTACACATCGATATTTCGCTTGAGTTTACCGTTCTGCCAAGGTGATTTGGGAAACAAATACCTCATTTTTGTGGGCGTGCATTGAGTTTACTGTACCAAACATCCTGCCTAACGATTAATAAAATGGCGAGATTGAGTTTGCGTTAAAATAGCGGAAATACTTGGGAGCCATCTTAACGATTTTAGGAGGTGATCCGAGTAACATTGTTATGCCAAATGGTCCGTTTTAGGGGCGAAGCTCCTTAGGGTGTGGGTCTGTCCCTCCTCTGTAGTTGTTGTAGTAGTAGTAGTAGGTAGGTAGGTAGGTAGGTAGGTAGGTAAGTAGGTAGGTATGTAGGTAGGTAGGTAGGTAGGTAGTTAAGGTAGGTAGGTAGCCACGTGTAGTGGAATGTACCCACTCCACGTGATAAAGATGACGATGACGCAGTATAGTGGAATGTACCCACTACAAGTGATAACAATGCAGTATAAGCGCGTTCCAGTATAGTGGATTGTACCCACTACACGTGATAACGATGACGATGACGCTGATGACCATGAAGTATAAGCGCGTTCCAGACCACACATTCTCTTTCTGCCATGGATGAAAACGATCGAGCTTCGCCCACTCATCATCATTCACTTCGTGGATATGGCGTGATTTTTTTTCATGAGTGTCCCAAAGAGCCATTTCAGGCAATTTTCCATAGGCACTGCATTTTTTTTATTATCTTATCTTAACAGGAAAGTTGACAATATACTTCATGCTTAATTGTGATAGATATTGGTGGTGCCGCCTGTATCGTGTTTCTATACTTATTTACTTTCGATGTGTGATAGGGAACGGCTTTCCTATTTTAGTTATATCTTTTTTCCTTCTGTAGTGCCTCCCTATTTGTGTAGTATATCTGATCGCCAGGCAGTCGGAGCCTATAGGCGGTAACAGCAAGAACAGCGGCGGTGCCCTGCAACGATTTGTGCAAGTGTACTGCCGCGCACTCTAATTGTTTTTTTTTTTTTTGGTGTGATCGGGTTTAAGCCGCAGAAACTGTTTGCGCCAATCGATAAAAGTCGCGCCGGAATGTTTCGGAATCTTCGAGATTGTCTCGGATTGTTCTGTTAAAGAATACGCCCAAATCCCGACCGCGGCAGCCGCATTTCGATGGAGGCGAAATGGTTGAGGCCCGTGTACTGTACGATGTCAGTGCACGTGAATACGCGGCCCACGTAATGAAGAATTTTACTTCACCTGTCATATGCAGAAGTGCGGTGTCGTAGTAGCCGCCTTTGGTCTTCTCTTTGTTGCTCCCAGGAAGCACTGTAGACATCCCCAGGGGTGAAGTCCGTCAACGTCCTTTCGGCTAAACCGCCGCACTAAGGTGGCCACCATAACCACACGCTCTCTGCACCTATAACCTTCTCGATCTTGTCAAATTGGTACCTCACGTAGACGAAGAACGGCATCTCAGTAACAGTTGACAAGCGCGCGATCGTTCACGCACACAAAATCCGCCATGAGAAGAAAAAAAACGTCAGTGTTGCTAACAGAGCCGTAAAAATGAGTGCTTTGCCGCTAACTAAGTGTATGCTGGCTGTGTACTGACATTATATTTTCTTGGCTGATTAACTTTGTTGTTTTAGTTGAAAGTTCTTGAGCTCTAAACCATAAATCAAGTAGTGACAAACATGAAAGCGCTGCTAATAATTTATTATATTGTCACAGCTTTTATACAATCAGTTCCGGTTTCGAACGACACCAAAGCTAGCTATTTTTTATCAACGGAGCGCTAACGATTGTCACTATTTTTTTCCTGTGTTTATGGCTCTGGCGCGTTCTCCACGTAATAAATCAATAGTCGGAAATACCACGCCGGTGCCTCATTCCTGTACGATGTAATGCAACGATGTTTCGGGTCATTCGAGTACAGCTTCAGCGGTTTCAGCCTTCTGCTTAATTGTTGTCTAAAAAAAATAGCGGTTCCTTCGAAGCAGTCCGGTTAGTAGTCACACAATGTAAAAAAAAGAAAAAAAAACAACAACAAAAGTACTGGAAAAAAAAGAAACACGGGAATCGGACTCGCGACGTCGAGAACCGCCCTCACTTGCCGTGCAGCGATTTAACCAACTGCGCCACCAGAGCAGACCGCCTACGGAGCGATTAACAACTGTATTTGTATGATATTGTATATCGTATGGTGTGTGTATCCGTTAAAGCATTGAGCTGGGCTAGTTGGTGTTGATTGACTGCTGGGCAGGGTGTTCTGTCTAGGTAGCTGCAGAAACAACTGAAGCTACTCAGAGTGACGGATCCGTTTGGTGTCACGAATTCCAAGGAGGTTGTAGACTTTTTAACTGAGCAACACGAAGTTCCACACGGAAACTTTGCATTCTCCATTGACGTAGAAGATTTATTTTATAGTATTCCTCAGGACCGTCTTTTAGAGGCAGTTCGTGATCACGTTGAAAACGGAGGTGCTGTTGATTTTCAAAATGCCTGTGGCATGTCAGTTGACAACCTTTTAGAGCTACTTTCTTTTTATCTCACGGCAACCGTTGTGCGTTTCCGAGAAGAAAGCCTTTATTCAAAGCAATGGAATCTGCATAGGATCTTGTTTAGCCCCTGTTCTTAGTGAAATTTATTTGGCACTGTGTGACAAGCGTATTGCTGAGCGACTTCACAAAAGTGTGGTCCGGTGTTTTAGATACGTAGATGACTTTCTTTTAATTCTTAATCTTGAAATTTACGGAATAGTGAAAGCTCTGTTTTTAGAATTTTAGATATTTTTAAGGCGTGCGCGGGGGGGGACTGCGTTTCACTCATGAAATGCCTGTCAATGGCGCCATCCAGTTTTTAGAATTATCTATCTGCTTTACGGGCGTGAGCATATGCTGGATGTACAAGCCACGTTCCAAAAAAGAGGTCCTTAATTACGCATCAGCCCATTCGAAGCTGGTTAAGCGGGGAATTGTGACGAACAGCCTGCGTGCAGCCCTGTAGAAGTCCTGTCCGCACAATGTTCAGGCAAGTTTGAGTGGACAACTTGCACGTCTTCACAAGGCGGACTACCCTCGTCAAACCGTGATCTCGGTTGCTGAAGCGCTCTTGAGGGAGCTAAAAGCTAGCCTTAGAGGGAAGGCGGCCAAGGTGGACTCGGAAAAACGCATGCTACGGGTTTCAATCCCGTACATTCACGGCGTTTCCCACCGGCTCAAAAAAGTGGCGCGTATTGCGGTCTTGGTGTCTTCTTCACGGCTCCTCATAAGCTGGCGGGGCTCTGTTCCGCTGTGACGGATCCTGAAAAGCCGCGGTGTGCTAAGAAACACCAATCAATGTTCACAGCTTGCAAGACAGGAGTCGTGTATACACTTCCACTTGCTTGTGGCAAGGTGTATATCGGCCAGACGGGCAGATGCGTCAATGACAGGCTCAGGGAGCATCGCACGGCTGTTCGATCGCTTGCAGGGAGTGGTTTATTGGCGATGCACTGCAAGAAGTGCGAGGGTTGTACCCCAGCATATGACGCCACTTCTGTGATGTACGTTGGCGGGGAACAGAGGAAGAGGGAAATAGTAGAGGCTGTCGAAATTCATAAAGCGGGTGACGCATGCGTCAGCACTCCGTCCATTGCGTTGTCAAAAAGAGAACTAGACTATCTGTGTAAGAAGAAACCACGTGAGAACTGGCGGTACCGATAGGCGGCGGAGAATGACTCTCTCGTTTTTTCCTTCTTTCATTTTTTTCTTTTTTGGTTTTCTGTTTCTTTTTCTTTTCTTTTGGGGGGATCAACTTTGTCTGTGACGTGGCACCTGCGTGTGCGCAAAGAAATGTATTGTGCCCTTCACGTCGATTAAAAAATCAGTTGAAGTCTAGCGCTTGTCCTGTTTCTTTCCATGTCGTCCTTTGTGCGTGTTCACTAGCAATTATGGAAGCAGGTGTGTGTATCGTATTTTTGTCAGTACAAAAGTGACGGCCCCGGGCCCGCGCCCGTCGAGGTGTTCGGTTCCGCCAGGTCCGCCTCCGAACTGGCGTTATCGGTTCTATTTGGAACAGACTCAACGTTAAAGTTCTTCTGCAGACTGTGTGGAGCCAGAAAAAGAATCGTCTGCTACTCTAGATGCTTCTCAGGTAAGTTCTATTTTAAAATGACTCTCGGCGCCCGGCATTATCAATGTCAATTCGCACACGGAGCCCTTTACGTTCGCGCTCATGCGAGGCAACAGCTTCTTTCGTCGTAAATGACAGCCTTCCTCCTCGGGGCGATGCAGTCAGCTGTTTCACATCTATGTATCAGCTGGGCGCGCGGTGCGAGTGTTTTGTCCAGAATTTCGATCCCACAAATGCGGGAGGGAGAGGTGAGTAGTAGTAGTGTTAATTATGGCAATAACGCTCAACTCTGCAGCCCAATAGGGAGCACGGCGCTGCGTCAAGGGGGGGCGGGGGCGGTGAAAGAACACGGGGTCGGTGCCTGTATGTTAAAGAGAGGAAGTGTGTGGGTAGTGTGCATTCATTTTTTTTTTGGGGGGGGGGGGGGGGGGCTGTCAGTAGGCATCCCGTGAGGGAGGGGCGAGATGGAGGAAGTACTTGCCTGCCCTTGAATTTCGGCTCTTACTACGGGGGATTGGCCACGAAACTGGCGGTTAATACATGAGGGGCGATATCTAGGATTTAATGCCTGCGCAGTACCACTGCCGCCCGTTCTCTTCAACTCTTGTCCAAGTGGGCTTGCGAGGAAGTTCTTTTGCTTTTTTTTTTCGTCGTCTGCTAAGTCGCACAAGTGTTGCCACATCTAGGACATTTTTGTTTCCACTTGGCTTGCTTATAATATGAAGATTTAAACAACGGATTTTGTTCCTATTTTTGTACCCTATTTTTCTTTCCTTTCTGCCGACGAAGAATGAAGTAATAAGCACCTGGCACGCAAATGCAACCACCTGACAGGCAATTGCACGGTGATAGAGGTAATTTTAATGTTTCGGTGGTCATCCGACTGGATGGCCTTTCAAAAGTGCCCATTTGGCTCGGGTATCATTTATTAGTAGCAAATATAAGACACCAGGTGTGCGAGGAATGTTCCATGCACTTGCAATGAGGGACACATTTCAACACAAAGAAAATGAGTGACTGGCTGTGTTCATACAAACATTTACACATTAGTGCTATGCAGAGGCTTCTGAAACAGCATTGCCCCTACATTGAGCAAATGTCCCTGATTTAATGAAAGGAATGTAGTAATGCTCAGTAGTGACAGCTGAGACGGGAACAATGATTCCTGGCCTGTATTATTTCCGTTTAAGCTACTGTGTACTTTTCACGTGTGAAAAACTATCCCAGTAAAAAATCCTTTCAAGGAATAATAAATGAGCTGTGCTGTGATGTTAACCCTTTCATTTGGTATTGCTTGCTAATCACAATTCTGAGCAGCTGTCAAAAGGACGATGATAGTCAGAGCAAATTGGTGTAGATAAGATTTATTAATACGCTTTTCTTGCCAGAACCATGAATGGTTTGTTCTCACGTCTTGTTCGGTATTACAACTCTGTGATCTCTTTGTGCTCGCATCACTTTGTTGTAATCATTGTCAATTTCACATCTGCTAGCTGTCATGCTGCGAGTGCTTGAAGCCCAAATATCATTAGAGCTATTTTGCATTCAAAAGTGACACGCAACGAAATGGACTGTCGCATGACCAGATCACCCGTTTCTCTTGCTAGATTGCTCAGTTGCTGAAATCTAGAATACATTGCTCGTTCCAGAATTGCTATGAGAGACCAGTCAGTAGCACAAAGTTGAAATAGTATGTATATTAGTAACGTACTACTGGTTGTCACGTGGAAGAAGCAAACAGCCAAAAAAATATGGTTAACTTGTTAGAGCACGTGTCAGGCCAGCTTCATTGTGTACTGCTGCCTTCATACCAGCAACATTGGACAGCTGCCGCTTTCGTGGGTTTCAACTTCTAGGCAAAAGCTAACTCAGTCATGTCGCTTGTTGCTTTGTCTGCAAATTTGCTTGTGTGCCTCTTACACTTTATGATTTAACGTTAATGAATAACTTCTGAGCACCGTCTCACTGCTGTTTTGTTTCTCTTTTTTTCTATGCAGGCAAGTTCAAATGAGCTTGCTGAGGACATTCTTGGGCTCGAAGATGAACCAAATGCACAAGATGAATTTTCTGGAACAGTCAGCAAAGTCCATGGTAATTTGGAAAGTAGTCAAGAGGCTCCTGAAGATGCTAGAGTCATCAACCCTGATGCTGATCTTTGATTGTATGGCAAGAAATTGAGCCACAATGCCTCCTGGCCTCTCTGTGAGCAGATTGCAAGCTATGTGCTAGTTCTTGATTTTGTTGTAACGACTGGACTGCAATGGATACAAGTGGATGGCTTGCTGAAGCTGCGTAATGCAATATTTGGAAATGATGTTTTTGCATCCATTGAAAGAAGTACCAACACCAATTTTCAATGCTGACTTTGCTTTGTTATACAAATTTCTTTTATGTGGAGATGACTATGAGCCAGTGTGAAACTCGGGAAACATTTAAAGTTAACTTTAGCTTGGTTTACCTTGTGACATTGACCCTAGTGTGGTGTCAGGCCACAAGTTCTGGTTGCCTCACGCACTAGTATCAGCAGTGTTGATGGTGTCAGGGACCAAAACAGTCAAAATGGCTGCTTGTGCGTCACCAACAGAGCCAACCGTGGAAACGTCACAATATCACGAGCTTGGGCGAGGATGTGATGAGAAGCTTGTATCATGTCGTGGCGTCAGGGTTCAGTAGGAACTAATACTAAAGTGTACTTCATTTTTCAGGGTGCACTCATGCTTACTAGCGCACCTTCTAGGCTCTTGGGGGCTTGGCCTTTCATTTGACGCTAAAAAAAACAACTGAAAATTTTTGCATCATTACCTTTTAATGCACATTTCACTAACTCTAAGCCATATCATCTATGCTCTATTTAAAGTCTTGGTGAGCCTTTGTAGCCCCAAATATAAAGTTGTTTGATTTGCAATCTGCAGCACCTGTTGGCACTGCAGTCAATAGAAGCTTGTACTCATGGGACAGTCATGTCTTCACGTAGAAAAGAGAAGAAACTTTCATGCATTTTCACAATGATTGTGTGGCTCTTCACATTGGGCAATGTGCTGCACTGTTGAACACCATATCCATTGCTGTCATTGGACCTAGGATGCCACGTCAATTTGCCCCTCTCGCATATATACGGATATGTGTTTGCCGTGCACCAAACATGCACACCATCTTGGTATTAATGAATGTTTCAAATCGAGTTTTCAGTATTTATTCCTATGTGAGGGCAATGCAACAATACAATACAATGCAGAATTTAGGTGCTTTTATATTCAAGTACCTAATTTGCACAACGTTCTGTTGAACTTTTCGATTATTTCGTTGCCTATTAGTATTTGTTGATCAAGCATGAACATTTGCCTACGACACTTTATATAGTATCTTGTACATATCAGTTGTAGTACAAAAGCTTTGTGTTGGTGTAATTAAACATGTATTCTGAAATTAAGTATACACACTGCTGTTTGGCTTCAGTTTCTGTGCCTTTTGTTTGTCGTCAGTTCCACAATGTGTACAGATTTCGTGTTCACAATAAATCGTAGGGCTATCTCGTGTTCTTTAATGCTCTGGAAAGCACCTGGCCAGACTAGCTGTGTGGTGCAACATGAGGATATGGTTTGTCCAAGAGAATACAGCATACCAGAGAGCGATATACATAGGTCAGCAAACTCACTCATTAGTCGACTCGCTCATATTCAGATGAAGCAGCAAGTCTGAGGCGGAGTGCGTTCGGAAGATTAATATTTTGGCAAGATTTAGTCCGAGTGAGTGCGTTTGAGAAAAATTTTGGTGAGTGAGTTCGAGTGAGCCATAAGCGCAAAATATATTTCTTGAGTGAGCCTGCGTGAGCTCCATTTTTTTTGCCAACTTATGGTCCTATCTACTCAACTTCATTACTATCAGCCTTATGTCGGCTCATGTTTATACCTGTGTTTACTGACATACTTCAATGCATGAGAGTTCATACTCCAGCTAAATACTTACTTGATCAGAGGCATGAGTTATGGAGGTGGGTTTCCTTGATCTCAGCCCGCAATCTCTTTCACGGGAAGTTATTGATAAAAGTATCTCGTGCATGGTCGTCGGCATAATTTTCTCTTGGGGGGTGCAAACCATTGTTGCATCGCGACTGGGAGAGGGGGAGAGCACTGGCATAGCTTGGGTGTGGGGAAGTGCTTGAGTGGCTTGAAGGGGGGCAAGTGCCCCTTTTTCACCCCCTGCCGATGCCCATGATCTCGTGTGAGTTGTCTTTCAATAAAAATTACTGGATTGCAACCACTAATAACTGATATCTGAAGGTACGAGATCAAATGGGGCAGTGGAGGGCGCCTATAGACCTTATACAAAATCTGCTGCCATCTAGCGGCCGCCTTAAGCGTTTCAGCCATGTTGAAGGCTAGGCGCTCTCCGCATGTGCACACACGGAGCGTACGCGTCCACGTGTGACGGCTGATCGGAGCAGCTATTCCGAGATATTTTCGTGTGCCGTGTTGCTCAGATTGAGGAAATTGGGATGTTGAAAAAAGGTTTGCAGGAAACTAACCTCCATGTTATTAGATTTCTTCGCGGCCGACGAGGAGCGGCAAATCGTTCCGTTGCTTCCGGCTGCTGCTTACGACTGACGCCGCGTTTACGTTCGCCGTTCTTAATAGATGCGGTATGCGACAGCATCAGTACTCATCAGAGAACACTTTCATGTCATGCCAGAACGAAACGGTTTTCGTGGCGCGTGCTTCCAGGCGCAGACAAACCGGCTTCGTCTACGAGCTTCAAAGCTGCATCGATCGCGGCTACTCGGGCGTGCCTGCGCTGCTGTTGACAGCCTTACTGGGTTTATTACATTGCGATAACAATTAATATTAGACAGCTACTCATGCGCGTAATCAATTCTCAACGAACGGACCAGAAATTTGTTTCGAAGGGGGGGGGGGGGGGCGCATTTGATCCGACGTGGGGTCCGGGGACCGGGCAGGTAAGTGTTGTCGAGTGTCATTTTGTGCTCGGTATCCCATGGCACAAAAGAAAAAAAATTCGGGAGGGGGGCACGGGCCCGGTGTGCCACCCCTGGCCACGCCATTGGCTGGGGCGTGTTCGTAGTTTGTTTTCGATTGGGGAGTTTAACCCTTTGTTGCATGGCAAAAACCTACGCATCTAAACAGCGCTTACTTTTGGTTTTCTGTTATTTTGCATTCAGAAAAAGCAGAGAAAGAAATCTTGTTGATCTCAAACCTTTATTTAATAAGATACAGAATGTCCACTACAGTGGACAACATGCACGAGAGGTTCAATTAGTGAAAGTTGCAAAAGTTTTTTTTCAGCCGTCGAGCTGTCTTGCTCGAACAAATGAACACAACAAATTAGCTGCAGTACCACCAGAAGAGTAACAAGAATTTTGTTTTTTTTTCAATTGGAGGGGGGGGCTAAGGGGGGTTGGGGGGCGGGCTGAGGGGGGTTCAACTATTTTGAAAAATTATCTTGACTTCGCTAAGCTGCAATATTTACAGCTCGTGACTACGAGTGCTTCTTCTATCGCGTGCATTCAATAAAACATACCAAATCACGATTTCATCTGTTTTATAAGAAAGAAAGTGAAGAACTTGAATTACCCGCCAAAGTAGGAGTCTGCCAACTTGAACAAAAGTGCAGGAAAAAGCGTGGGACAGTGGCGCGATCTAGAACGGCGAATGAGAACCCTTTTTGTCCACTTTAGTTACCAATATGCATATGTGAGTCTCCGACGCACCACAGCTGTGTCCCCGCCATGCATGGTGTCCACTGCAGTGGACATATTTCAAAACTTGTTCTAAAAAATTATCTTCACTTCACTAAGCCACAATATTTACAGCTCTTGTCTACGAATGCTTCTTCTATATGGCATGCATTCAATAAACATACCAAATCGCGATTTCATCTGTGTCATAAAAAAAAGAAAAACGTGAAGAACTTCACTTATCCGCCAAAGTAGGAGTCTGTCATCTTGAACAAGAGTTCAGGAAAAAGCGCGGGACCGTGGCGCCATCTAATGCGGCGAATGAAAACTCTTTTGGTCCACTTTAGTTACCAATATGCGCATGCGCGCCCAAGAGGCACCACAGCTGCTCCAAAAATTCCGAAAATTTCTCCACTGTAGTGGACAGCATGCAACAAAGGGTTAACAAGGTAGCGCTTGGTGAGATGCTTTGCGCGCGTGTTGTCTTACTCCGCGTATACTTCAAGCATTTGATGTGTTATCACTGCCAATAAATCAGAGGGGCGGCCAGGATGGCCTTATGGTACCCTCTTGCTTTTTTTTTCATTTATACCCCAAGAAGAGCACATATCAGGTTCTCAGAAAAGCTGATCCCCGCTCGGAAAAATCCCGCATCCACCACTGTGAGTTAAAAAAGAAGTTAACAGATGCTTGTGTGTGGCGCTTTTCGTATGAAAATCTGAAGAAAGGCTGTTCCGGCAGATGTGTTACATTAGACCGTGGGTGCGCTACGGTTGGATATGCGCTGAGGTAGTTTCGCCAAGCGTTCAGTCGGCGACGCAAAATTGTCTCGCTAGAACGGGTTGAAATTGTAAGGCATCAGTAGGCCCCGAAAGCGACGATGGGGACGCGAATATTCTTGGCGTATCGCGACATTTATGAGCATAATGTCGAACGGGTATTCATTAAAATACCAACTAATCAGGACCTACTTCTTAGAGCGAATAACACTTTTCGTCTTCCCTTTTCACGTGCGCGAAGGCGGAAATTTTTTACATTTTAATCGTGCGATAATTATATACATAACATATACGATGGTGACAAGAGCAGCAAAATATTTTTTGTTTCAAAAAATATAAAAAGGGACAAAGTTTCATTTAATATTAAATGCCCTATACATCAGGGCCGACGTAGACTGTCTCTTATGAAATATACTTTGAAATGGATCAGCAGCACTTTTTTTACCGTCATCGCTGTGCCTCGCCTTGTAGCGGGGTAAAGCCTCCTCCCAACTATCCTACACTACACTCATGATATTCAGATAGCTACGAACTCTTTATTCGCTACACTTAAAACACAGACAAAACTTATAACCTACCGCATGGCTTCATTCTCAACGACAAACTTGTACAATGCCGGTAACATGTACACGCACTTACACACGACGTTTTTGTGCCTCGATTGCCACTCTCAAAGCAGATACAAACAAGAAGCTATAGCAGCGACAGCAATACGATTCGAACGCAAGCCTCCAACATGGCGCCGAAGCGGTAGCTTCGCGAGACCTCCGACAGATGGCAGCAATTTTGCATAAGGTCTATTATGTTAGATAGCGTTAAAGGAGTAGTGACACAAATTTTAGCAGTTTTCGTATTGTTGCTCTTAATAAAAGTTCTGGTGTCACGAACACTAAAAAAATGTATAGTTGTTCCAAGCGCATTTCATATACTTTAAATACAGCTTCCTTAAAAAACATTTTTGGTTTCGATATCGAGGAGGTGTTATCATAGTGACATGTAAACAGTGTGACGCAGGTCTAAGTCACGAGGGGATAGAACACTTGATGTTCTTGCAGCACTCTGTAGGTTGCTGTTGGTTGTACGTGTTGCACGTATACAATGAAAGGTGAATTGACATGCAGCGGCTCCAACAGCAATTTTGGTTGCATCTCAGACGCAGCACTTGCAAATCCAGCGAGCGGTGCTATCTCGTCATGCTAAGGTCTATTACGGTGGGTTTGTCTTGCAGATGCTGGTCGACAAATTCTTTAAAACCAAACTAAAATATGTTATACATGCTTCCTGGCTTCCAGTGTGTGGAGAGCGTTAACACATGCCAATTAAACAATAGCATTGACACCCAGGGTCGGAAAAGCTAATTATAAGTTAACGTAGTCAATGAGTCGACTCGCTGAGATTCGGATCCAGCCACGAGTCTGAATGAGTCCGGCTAAGTAATATTTTGGTGAGTGGGTCCGAGTGAGTCTGGTTGAGGAAAATTTTAGGGAGTCTGAGTCCGAGTGCATTCGGTTGAAGAAAATTCTGAGTCCAATTGTAAGCCCCATAGGCGTGTGCAGGGTTCCCCTCGTTCAGGGGGGGGGGGGGGGGGGTAGGTTCGTCGCAGTGTCCCCCTCCCTATTATGTCAAAGTATTGGGCTGACATTGCACCCCCCTCTTAGGTGACTACCCCCCTGCCGCCCCTGTGCTCGTGCCTACGGTAAGCCCCAAACACAAAATATATTTCCTTGAGCAGCCTGTGAGCTCCATTTTTTTTTACTAAAAGTCTACTACCGTACCAACCCGGTGTGGTTTTGGCTAAACACCACACCAGGCTCATGTATACACCGGAACACACCACACCAAGGCTGGTGTATCCACGAGAAAAAATCACACCAGGCTGGTGTATCCACCAGAATACATCCCACCAGGTCTGGCGTATCCACCAGAAACCACCAGAACACATCACACCAGGTTGGTGCTTCCACCAGGAACACATCACACCAGGCTAGTGTTTCCACCAGAACACATCCCACCAGGCTGCTGTATCCACCAGGACACACCAGTGTATTCTGGTGTTAACACCAGAACACGCCAAACACACTCTGGTGGGATTTTCAACTGGGATGTATTGCAGTGACAGTATTACAAGTGAAGAACCACAAAGCTTCAAACTGGCTACATGATTTTCATGAACAGGAAGGAGCCTAAAATTGCGTCACATCATTTGAGCTACATGCCAAAAGTAAAAGATGAAAAGCTATGTAGCCGAGCCAACACCCACTCAAGCCTTTCATTAAACGTATTTTGCCGACACCGGGTAGGCTGTCGTCTTGACCATTAGTCTAGCGACACTGCGCCTATGTCAGTACAGTCAGGCTCGCAGAGAACTGGGTTTACTCACGTACTCATGCAAAATTAATACTTGCTGAAATAATGGGCCCGAAATACTTGTGCTCACCCGTTGCCACTGAGAAACCTGAAAAACCTTCGCGGAACTCGGAATCTCCGGGTTAACACACCGCAGAGCTGCGAAAAACATGTGACGCCCGATTTAGCCATCTTCGTCTGATGCATGGTTGACTTGCTCGGCGTAGCTCACTGCGGCTTCCGTTCTCTGCACGCCACAACTTTCTGTTTTAGCTTTCCCGTACTTGGCACGCCAACCGAGCAAGATAACTGAGCGCGATTCAAATTGTGATATCACTGAGCGAGTGGCAAGGAAGACCGGAGGCAAGCGCTACGAATTCAAGTCAACCACTTCCCGCGCTTCGCCTGATTCAGAATTCACAAAATAAGAAACAAAACAAGACAAATGCGCGAAATAAGAGTTGTTTACAGTGAAATCAAATTTCTTTATTTGTAAAAACTCGCGAAAGCAAATAAATGCGAACATCCACATTAACCTCACTTCAATCAACTAGATCTTAAGGATGCCCGGCAACCGCTATGAGCGTGCATGTTCCTTGAAACCGAAACTAGCGCTGAGTTTCCGGGGCCAGGTTGAAGGCAGACGTATCCAGTCCCGTGCGGTTGTAACAAAACGGGAGGAAAGATGGGTTGTAGTTTGTCCTTGTGGACGGTACACTGGTCTTGGATGGTTTGTGCGTCTTGATAAGCGATGGGCTGGAAGGAAGGCTGTAACTTCAATAAGAGCGTGATAAAATCTGTGAAAAAGGCATAGTCTGGATATATGACATCGTAAGTGTAGGTTAGTAAGATGACCACGAGTTTAAGGTTCGGACGCGCTCAAATTTAGGACGAACAAGCGTGATATAGGATATTAGTTTAACTGATGGGGGTGCATCAGTTAAGCTAATATGATGTATATGTGACGCGAATAGGAACAGGAAGTAATTTCAGAAAAAGAACAGAAATACCCACCCTCCTCCCTAAACTCGTCTTTTTATGTACTACGTCTTTTATGTAGAAATTTGCGCGCATGGAGTAATACAAGGGCACACACACAAGCTGAAGTATGACTCAATATGCACACAGTAAATGAGGACAACCAAGTTATGAATAATTTATACGTAAAAAGCATGCGCTATAAAGCCCTAATGCGTTTGAAAAAAAAGCTAGAAAATCATGCATTTAGCGCAAAAACCAAGGCTAGAACTCAGTTGGAAGACACGACGAAAAGAAATTAACGCCGCGCAAAGAGACAAGGATAGCTACCCCCCCCCCCCCCCTTTCCCAATAATTTCTGTCTCATGCACCAATGCACGAAGGGGATTCTGCACGTGCAGTGTTATATAGAAAGGCAGCCAAGCTGAAGAGTGATTGACAATTCGTGCATTTACCTAGTCATCGAAGGAATTCAACATACGGGTCCGGGCCAAGCTCTTCCTCCAGGGCGTACAGGTCCACCGGGTTGGGCGGCAGTCCAGAGACGAACTGCCTCGCGCGGTCAAGCCGTAGCTCGTCCTCGGGAGGTGAAGTTCGCTGTCGCCTTGGCAGGGCGGACTGCCCTGTCGTCGCCTTCCCTCGGGCGCCTCCGTCGGGGAGGGCAGCTACCTGCAGGTTGGCGACGATTCCTGGCAACCGTCAGCGCCCGGACCAGGTTCTGGTGAAGCACCCGGCGCCGCATGTGCCCTGCTCTCGCGGCACTCGCGGAGCGTCTGCTGCGCTGCAGTGAGAAGGGTGTTAATGTCGGTCAGCCTTGGCATGATACTCACAGAGAAAGTCTCCAGTGTCAGCAGAGCCCGATGGGTACTCCGTCGAACTCGGCAGTCCATGAATGGAATGAGGCGGGACGCTCCCGTGTCGGGTGTTCCTGCTTTCCTTTCCTCTCCACATTATCGCCCTCTTAAACCTGCACCTGCAGAAGTTCTGCATTGTGGGAGAGGGGTGGCACGGGCAGGGGAGGGGGGTGCACCGGACAGGAAGAACTGGGGCCGAATTCACAAAGCTCACTTACGATCAAATTTTCGCGCAAGAGAAATTTTGTCGCGTAAGTCGATTCACGAAGCCAAAAAAACCTCGTAAGAGGCCATGGTTATCACATCGGCCGCTGCGATAAAGCGCGCTGCGAGCGTGCAGGAACATGCCAGTGATGGTGATGCACTTGTTATATTTGCTGACGTCACCGAAAAAGGCTCGTAAGTGGATTCACGAAGCAAAAAAGTTCCGCAGAAATAGCGTGGCTACGAGGAAATGCTAAGAGTGGTCCGGACCACTCTTATGAACAATATGGCTGTTTAGAACATGCAACGTCGGTGGGGTATTTGGGCACCGTGGCTGATTTTCAGCTAGTTCGCGGCCATGTAAGGCTGCGCGATGATTGCTGGTATATTTTACTTTATTTTGGCGCTTTGAGTTTCGTGCGCTGTTTGCTTTGTACGCAGTGGACAGTATTGACACTCGCACTCGTCCAATAAGCTTGGCGTCGCAGTAATTAAGTAAGCTTATTGGTTGTCCGGAGCGAAAAATTATGCAAGCAAAGACTCGTGGTTGGATTAAAACCAAAGTACTACGTGAATGGTCGGTGAAGTCGAAAGCGGCGCGCTATTTGGTCAACATTTTTTGTTATTCTGTTGTGCTGCGTCCCACTTCCTCCAATGAGAGGTCCAACGTATGATGATGTACGCAGCATTGGTGGAAAGTACCACCAAAGAGGTTCAGAGGACATCAGCTGCTCGCTATTGGAAACAAAAATGAACGGAAGATTTCAGTTAGCTGTTATCAAGGCCTATTACGTGGTTCCACAACTTCTCTAGTTGGATTGGCTTTAACTACCCAATAGGCACGTTGTCTGAAATGCAGCTGTCGCTATGCACGTTGCACCAATCCAGGGCGGGCTCGTACATTGCAAATCACAGCATATTAGACATTTTCACGATTCTGTATGAAATCACAAACAAATCCAGCTTTTCGACCTTCACTGTTGAGAAACCGAAATGGAACGCGTTTGTATGGCAAGCAGTCAGAAAGAAATGGCTCCAGTAATTTGAAATGACACCGAAAACGTGTGCGAAACCTCGCGATTCTCGAGTATATATAAGCAAACTATATTACCGAATTCATGCCTCTTTGACTTTGAGCTGCCATTTAACCTGGCGTGAGCAAATAAATTAACGCTGTTTTCATCCTCTGATATGTATTTTGCTCTAAGAAGCGACAGATTGGCCCGGAAATCAAAGTGTAGCCACGGCGAAATCACCGCTGCAGGCGCCCAGTGTAGCAGACGACAAAGGCTAGCAGACGACGGCTTGGGCGAGAGGCGCATTGTGATTGGTTGGGAAGCAGTATTCTCGACATCAGGCCATCTTATGACGTTGCCAAAACACTTCTTTCATCGCGCGGCCCTGTCGTATTCGTCATATCTTCCCCCTCGCACATAAGAGCAATTTTTATCTCGCCATCAAAAACGCGCGAGAGCTTTCTACGAGTTTTCTCAGCGTTCTGCGTTCTGCTGCGTAGTTCGCCAAAACAACATGCCGTCGTAAACAGTGTATGCGTGTGCGTGCCAATTTTCACAAACGCTTCTCGCTTGACTTCCTTCAGCGTTCGACTGGATGTGTTTCGACTGGACGGTGCGTGTAAGCCGTGTGAAAACCAACGGCAGTGTCTCTCGGTGTACGGTGAGGCGTAGCGAAGCTTGTGCCTCGGTGTGTTTTTGAAGCGGCGATGGGCGCCTCTGTATCGACGGCAACTAGCACTCGAGGAGCCTGCAATGTGTGTTCGAGTTTCGGTGACAGTTCGTTTCCTTCGCTTTCCAGTTTCTCAGTTGGGTGCAGTGCGGCATTTCGAATTGACAGCGCTTTGGCACGTTACTTGAGTGATCCCGAGTGCGTACGGTAACGTATGAATTACGTGCTGTATTCGGTTATTGCTTGGCCGCTGGTTAGCCCGTGCGCTGCTATTTTCTCGTGAGCAGTCCAGGAAAAGGCAGTGTTTGAAAGTGAAAAAATGTGTGTTGTGAACATTGGTGCTGTGTTGACATTTCCAAGACTCGTGAAGAGGCTGTGCTCGTTTTGCAGAGGATTGATTACTGTGTTTTGCCCTGTGAACTTGCGATGGTGCTTCACGAGTGCTTTAAGGACCTGGCTCTGGGCTTCGCGTATTATTTTTTAACTCGTTATTTCGGCTTTTTGTGCTCATCGTAGTCCGAACGTCGTAATGTGTCGAATCGAAGTCGCGAGCCGATACATTCTCTTGTAAGTGAGGCTGCTTTGGCAGCACGCCTTGACTGTTCTTCGGTGAAAATTTTGAGTTCTACCTGGCAGCGAGAGCCCGTGAACGTCAGTCACGCTTGCCTCCCGAAAGAACACACTTTTCACCGGTGCCTTGCCTTGGGTGACGTCGTAGACCAGCGCCTGCTGACTACAGGTATTCGAGTCCATCAGACACGTCGTTATGCATGGCACTGGAGCCTTGACTACCACTGCTCATGGCAAGGTCTCACGCTTTACCAGTGGACGGACACATCTTGCTAGCCTTGCATTTCTACGTCAACGGCAGCTTCCAGTCCACTTGCCTGTTTGCCGCAGAGCGCGTTCCATTCCTGATGATACTGACGGCTGCTAATCGTTCTGCCACCGGTGAGTTGAACTTGAGCAGCTAATTTTGTTGCTATTCGCGTAGTACTATAACGTGTGTAAGCTTTTTTCAGCCCAGCAGATGTAATGTTACCCCATATTGAGTTATATATATATATATATATATATATATATATATATATATATATATATATATATATATATATATATATATGCGAAGGAAAGAAGTGTGAACTTAAGGGCTCGTTTGCTTTGTTAAACACATCGTTAATGAGAACTAACAGACAATGATGCCAAGGAAAGTATAGGGGACTTTATTAGAAGTAATTGTATTGTAAATGCGAAGAAAGAAAAAGCGGTCGAAAAGATAACTTGCCACCGTCAGGATCCGAACCTGCGACCTTCGAGTAACGCGTCCAATGCTCTACCACTGAGCTACGGTGGCGGTCATCCCTCCGTCCACTTTATAGGGTATATATGGGCATTTTTAAACGTGGGAGCGTCAGTCAGCGCCGCCTGTTGGCATTACGGCGAGTGTGGAACACTGTTTTTGCCTGTAGGCGTCACGTAGGACGTGATCTTATTACAAGTTGACAACTGACTAATAATTCCTCGCATACCACCTGAAGGCAACAAGTCTGCCAGACTTGTTGCTTCTATGAACGAAGGAAAGGCTCGTTTGCTCTGTGAAACACATCATTAATGCGAACTAACAGACAATGATGCCAAGGAAAGTATAGGGATAGGGGACTTTATTAGAAGTAATTGTAATGTAAATGTGAAGAACTATATATATATATATATATATATATATATATATATATATATATATATATATATATATATATATATATATATATATATGCAAATACGTCAGCAGTGTTTATAGTTTGATTTAAGCAGGCGTTTATTTGATTATTAAGAGGAACCTGTCTACCACACTTGTTAGTGCAGAGGTGAATATTTGATGCGAATTTATTTTTCAGTAGTCATGTAGCACTTTTTCAGGAATTCCCTTGATTTTTCAAAATTTGTTCTATAGAAGATTACCGCTGTGGTAGCACTATACTTTACCAGGACACGTATATTCCTGTATGCAAAGCTGAGTATACTTTTGGCGCAGATCGAACGAGAACACATAACACAAAAGAACAGGATGGGTACCGAACTTCCTCTTCTTTTGTGTTATGTGTCCTCGTTCGATTTGCGCCAAAAGTATCCTCAGTTATCAACCATTACCAACTACCTCGAACTAGAATTCTGTATGCAAAGCTTACATGAGGATTCAGTTTGTTCCAAAGTGAATATAGCATATTTGATAGCTTTGGCGATAGCTTTGTGTTACTGCCAAATATGTATTAAAGCGATTTTGATGCTGGTTTTTTGAACGTACCTTTTTTGGCCTCTTCACAGATTGCAGACTTTCCCAAGGTCCTGGGATACATCGATTGCACGCACTGACAAAACAAGCCTCCTCATGACTTGGACCACCCGTACAGAAATAGGAAGGACTTATGCTCCCCAAACGTGGAAGTATTTTGCAATGGTGGAGGTGTCATCGTACAGCAGACCTCGAAGTGGCAGCCTCATCTGGATGGACTGTGCTCTGCCGGGGAGCTTCGAGGGCACAAAACTGCTTCATGGTTGGTTGCTAGTTTAATTATTCTTTAAGTGCAGATGGTGAAGTACACACCACTTAATGTGCACACATTAAGAACCCAAATACCGTTGCTAACAGTGGATGCCTGTATACTGACACAGCGATGCCAATTAGACTCTTAAGAAGAAGCAAACTGCAAGATAACTGACAATGTCGAAAGTGTGAAGTCTGCTGCTTATGAATTTAACACCATACATGTGAGACTGAAAAGCTTGTGATTTTGAAATTGCACAAATACTTTCAATACTTATAGAGCTCCTGAGCTTGTGACTTGCTCAGTGGTTGAAGTGCTCTGCATGGAAATAGCAAGTGAGTGAAAGCCGCTTGGCTGTTCAAAACTTGTAGGGAGAAAGAGCTATATGGCAAATTCGATAGGGAGAACAGCAGCACTCAAGAGTACGCTGAAAGTGCTCTCTTCAGAGCTGGCGGGTTTCAGTGGTCGAACACGAGTGAGAGCACTGTCATCCAGCGATAGAGCGAGAGCGCTTTTGCTGCTCTGAGAGCAGGCAGAGTCACGTGACTTTTAAACATCACATTCTCTGTATTTGTTTTAATTTTGCTTTAGCCGGTGAGCACGGCGGCAAGTGTAGCAACCATGTGTAGACTGAGATCTCTGATGTTTGACACTACGAAGTGTGCACTGCTACGTTTGCTGGATGTGCACAAACATGTAACTATGGCGAACAAGGGACTGAGAGATTTGAGGCGTATTTCGCCGCCCTCCAGTAGAGAGTGCCGGGCCATGTTTTGGTCACATGGTATATTTCTGCCAACTCGTCAGCCTCTCACCTGCTCTCCAGACTCTTGCCGCATTCCAGTGGCAGATCGAGTGGCCCTGCTCTTAGTGCTTTGGCCTTCACTCCTCACTGCACGACGCCCCTACTTCTGTTCTCTCAAAGAAACTCGCCAATAGTTCAAGCCTCGGGCCACACAAGGGCAGTAAATGCACATTTTACCTTACATAGCTTGTCTTTTTTTTCAATGTTGTAGCATGTTGTATTTCTGCCTTACATGTTCTCAGCACAATTACATAGTGATGTGTTTATTTCTACAAATCATATGTGACCCAAGTACACGCTTGTTGATCTCTAAAGGTGACTCGGTATGCCTGAAAGCCATGGATGCTCTCCCTGCTGTCTGTGGGTGGCCTAGCTGAGCAGCAGTACAGTGCAGACGCCACCCGTGCAAGAGAAGTCATAGAGCGCACCTTTGGTGTTCTGGGCAGGACACAGCCTATCCGTCCGGCATGGTACTGACATCAATAATAATCATGGTGAGTGTTTGTGGCAGCTGTAAGAGCCCATTCGCATGAATTTGCGGATAGTGAGTGTGTTTGTTGCTTACGATTCCTAGTGAAGTGCATTTTTTTGAAGTGTACTTTGTTAGGAAAAAATAGCTGCGGGCAACAAGCCCACTTATAATCCACAAATGATTTGTGTTTTCTAGTCTGCGAAATTGCTCCTGCGCACTGCATGATGAGGTGGCTATGTTACATAATTTTGAAGTTAAGAACATTAGCTGTTGTATTGTAGCACAGCGTAACATGAGTAACATAGTAAACTCACTTTTGGTTGGCTTCTTGCACTTAGTTTGAAGTCGAAATAGAATGTAATTTATTGACTTATATGCCTCACTTTTGGGATGAACATCGTAGTTATGCATTTGTGCTGTAAAATAATTTTTTTCAGTCTTCATTATTTATGTCTCCATGATGAGACTTTTTTTCTTCTTCTCTTTGTTGTTTCTTCATACTTGTCATCGGCTCCTAAAATTACGACAGCTATAGTTCGTGCATGTTTATCAACTTTATACTCTTACACATAAGCGCGGTTGTAACAATCATCTGTATTTTTCTATGTTCCAGCAGTATCATGGGATCAGGTGCCCCATGGTCATGTACAGTGTATCTCGAACAGAGCGCAGAAGACCAACCAGTAAAGAAAGACTACCAGTGACTGCGTGCCGCTGTTCAAAATGCACGTCAACAAAAAGAATACATTGTGATGGCTGGAGCAGTTTACATTGTATGGAGACAATCTGCACAGCTGCAGTTTAGTTTCTGAGCGCTGCATCATTCAGCCATTCGTTTGCACCTTAGCATTTAAAAGGAATTAAATTCTTTACTTAATGTACCAAATCATGACATTAATGTAAAACACACTGTAGTGGTAGTGTGCAAATGGTGTGAGCTACCTCAAATTTTTATCATGCACGTAAATCAAAGTGCCTGCGTGTCACTGCATTTCACTGCCATGGGAAACAGCAGACATGGTCGACAACCAAAATCGTGTTTTCATGTTTGGTAGTGGAAAAATTCAGGCCATTGAATTGGGTAATTTTTCACTTGGTCGATATATTCCTTCAGGACACATTAGTATAGCAAGCACGATTTCATGTGTGTATATGCTCTGGAAAGAACTTCTCCATGGATTATTTATGTGGACGAGGATTCTCGCTATTCCTAGTAGTATATCCAACACCAGGCTTTAGCACCTGTGTAATGTTATCCCATTGCCTCTCAGTGCTCTTGAACAGTTGACCTCTCTGTTTGTACTGTGTAAGTTTTAACAGTTTTTTATACTGTGTTTGCTGCCATAGGTTTGTTCCCTAATGTAATTGTATACTCTGCCAACTGTTTATCACCTATGCAGCTTTCCTCGTATTACTGCTGAAAGTACTCATTGCATTTGGTGTGTAACTATACCATGCATTTACTTTTCTCTTTTGATGCATCTGTACCATGGTTTGGCCATAAGAGTGCTGCTGGTGTGCTCTAGTCTTGAAGCTGGCGACTTCCAACAAATTTGAAGCTGGAAGTAACGATGTGCTTATTGTCATTACTACTATAATCAGATAACCTGTCAAAGCTCCTTGTAAATGTATTTAACATTCTGTAAACTGTTCAAGATAAACGTTCTTAAGTTTTTTTTATTGCGGTCCTTGATTTATGCACCTGAAACACAATTACATTGTAGTGGCACATTATAGACTGTGATTCTGTAAATTTGTGCTCAGGACATTGTAGCTGAGGCCAGCCGCAAGATAAACATGCAGGGCACTGAAGCATCACGTCACATACATTAGAAACAGTCCTTACCCAGCAGTGCACTGAAATTTTTCCAAGTGAAATAAGAGAATACTGGATGGGAACTCTGCAGATGTCCAGACTTTGAAAACGTTGTGAGTAGTGTTTTCAGGAAAATCAATGGGTCTTGATATGCCAACAGCAGCATTGTTTGCATGCGCCGAGGAGCTTAGCAGCAGCGAATTGTTTTATTTATGTATTGTGCAAAATTTCTCTGAGCTGTGCCAATTTTTCAGTCCATGCCACCGAACATTGCTTGTTATTGTGTGGAGAATGAGCCGAACTATGTAAATGAACTTTGTGTGATCTTGCAGACATGCCCCACATCGTGATACACTGCCCTCGTCTAGCATGGCATTGTGAGGGGCTCTCTCATATATTTGTCGTGGGCTGTCAACCCATGAAGATGTATAAAAATTGCATGAGAGTGGGGAGCAACAAAACTATGTTGTGTGTGTGTTTGTGTGTGAGAGAGTGAATGAATGAATACTTTTCATTAAGTGTAATTTTGATAAGAACTTTGCTGACTTTCTTTGTCCTATTTATATTTCTCAAGTATGTTTCCTACTGCGCAGAAATGAATGCAACCTTACACAAAATGCGTGCATTCACAGAAGGTGTTTCATTTTACAATGAACAGTGGTGAGCAAGAAGTTGGGAAATATGGAACAAACGAGCAAAAATAAGTTTATAGCACAGCTCCGCTGTATAACATTGCTTCTACACATTGTGCTTGTCGAATATGTGGATTTCAAGTATTCAGTTTCAACCAGCATAACCAAGCATTCGCCCGTGGCTGTACATATACTTCTATATATATGTGTGGTATTTTTGCATATTGTCATACGTGTTGCCAATTGCTATTAAGGGCAGAAACCTAGTCAAGCTAAATACGCGGATTTTTGTCTGTACACATGTCATCTGTACTGTAACTGCTGTTGATAAAAAATAAACTTGGGTATAACATTCCCGTGCAGTCACCAAGAGAAGAGTAGCCGTCGCTGACTCAAATGAATTCGCCGCAATCTTTTCCCAGGCTGTTTCGCTAGGGACAACCGGGGACCCTCAGCTCAGAACTCGATAGCCTGCTAGCGTTATTTATAAGCATTCACAGAGGCATTACACGGAGGTGCGCAACACGACAGGGACCGAGAGAGAAGACACAAACGCAGCACTGTGAGTATTTTCTATCTGTCTCTGCCGTTTTGCGCTGCTGCGTGTAATGAATCCCACCCAACTAGCACGAAAGCGTGTCCCGACAAAGGCCGTCATCTTGGTCGCAAGCAGTTAGGTCACCGCGTGTGTCTAGATTTTCTCGAAAACATCGTGATATCTTGACTGGTCCTTGAATAGCCAGAGACGTCAAAAGTAATTGCCCAGGTATTATAATTAGGTTTCGGGACTGGGCGCTCTTGCGGTAGTATTGGTTAGAAGAAAAAAAAAATCTTATTTCTGAAATCCATGAGGGGAGCATGCCACAGCACTTTTTTGCTCGAAAGGGGAGTCGAAGAGAACGGAAAGGGCACCTTCTCAAGAAAAGAGTGGCCGCAACACATAACTACAGGCCGTGCAACCTGCTGTTTCATTAAAAAAAAAAATGTGGGTTCTTGGCGACACTGCGAATCGAACTCGGTGCCTCCAGCATTGTAGTCGGTCGCTGTAACCATTAGACTATCGCGGCAGCGCTTGAGATGAGAGTTGGCCACTGTAGTGCTAACGCAATTGTTAATATATCTCCCTTCGCTAGAAATACGCCTAACGCAAAAGGTCCAGCAAAACTCGATAAAAAAAATAAAGGCTCGGAATTCTTAATGAATTCGCCTGTGGCCACTCGAAGGCGAAATCCATCGAGTGTGAATACATGACTGTGTATTTCACATTGACGTACAATATTCACTAATCAACTATCGCTAATTAACTCACTAATGTCACTTTCATTCAATCAATACTCGGTTTGTTTCGCTTATCGTCGTTTAAATAAACTGTCACTAATCAGATCACTGCTTAATTTCCTTCTATTCTCATATATAAGCCCGGTCATATTCTCGCTCGCTTTTGTGTAGCTTTCGCTCCCATACACGTTAGTAAGTAACGCGAACAAATCTTTTATGCTCTCCAAGCAACCGGTGCCGTTCTGTGGAAGCTTGCCATGACATCTGCTGCGCCAGCGGATCCTCTTCCTAACGTTCTTCTCTATCTATTCGTTTTCACTCTTTCGAAAAAACGATGGCAGAGACACGCAAACGCTGTCTTTTTCCTTTTTTTTTCTTTGCTAAACGCGCAGCACGCGCGCCTCGATTCACGAGGCACGTGTGATCATGTCACTTCAGGCCGAGACGCAACGTTGCTTGTTTTGTTTGTTTGCTCACGCAAACGCTGCAAAGATGAAGTGACCTGCAGCGCATTGTTTTCTGAAAAGTATAAGCACGTATAAACTGCCCGACGAAACTTTCTCGTTTTACGTGTTCACATATCTAAGCGCATAGGCGTGCGCACGAGGGGGGCAGAGGGGGCGACCGCTCCCCCTAGTCACCTAAAAGGGGGGCGCAAAATCTGCTCCATACATTGACTAGGGGGGTGCCCCCTAGTCACCTAAGAGGGGGGGCGCAAAATCTGCCCCGTATATTGACTTAATAGGGAGGGGGGGGGGGGCGCTGCGACGAACTTTCGCCCCCCTGAACGGGAACCCTGCGCACGCCTATGTCTAAGCGTACGACTCATCTCTTATTCTGGCCCTGCCAAAATGCGGCGATGAATTGAACCTGCGACAAGATACGCTCATGATACCTCTCTCTTACTGCTGCTTTATATTACTGAACAGTTTCTACGTAGGCTCGAAAGCCGCTCCTATGTATTTTGCCAAGACCTTTGTAAGAAATCCAACCTTTTACGTCTAGATAAAAAAACACCCTAATGGCCACCACCGTACCGTGCTTGAACACGCCTCGTGAATTGAGTGCCATCGCAGCTTCATGAATAAAACTAAACTATTGCACGAAGGGGGAGACGTTTGGGTCACATCTTCAAACCTTGCAAATAAGTTCTGCGGAAACCCGCAAGGTGGCGGAAGGGTTAATAAAGGGAAAGTAGACAACCACCCATTTGTAGCACAAAGCCACAAGGAAATCCATACGGATTTCTCAGAAAGAAAGCTTCTTAGTTGCCGAAAAATTCGTCCTGGTCCGGGGTTCGAACCCGGGACCAACGCCTTTCGGGGCGGTCGCTCTACCAATTGAGCTAACCAGGAAGCTAGCAATTGGCAGCGCGAGGGCGAATTCATCGACAACTCGAAGCACATGGACACAAGTATTGCAAATAAGTTCTGCGGAAACCCGCAAGGTGGCGGAAGGGTTAATAAAGGGAAAGTAGACAACCACCCATTTGTAGCACAAAGCCACAAGGAAATCCATACGGATTTCTCAGAAAGAAAGCTTCTTAGTTGCCGAAAAATTCGTCCTGGTCCGGGGTTCGAACCCGGGACCAACGCCTTTCCGGGGCGGTCGCTCTACCAATTGAGCTAACCAGGAAGCTAGCAATTGGCAGCGCGAGGGCGAATTCATCGACAACTCGAAGCACATGGACACAAGTATTGCAAATAAGTTCTGCGGAAACCCGCAAGGTGGCGGAAGGGTTAATAAAGGGAAAGTAGACAACCACCCATGGGTGGTTGTCTACTTTCCCTTTATTATCTTCAAACCTTCAATGTATCAATTTATGTGCGCTTTCATAGGAGCGGTGCGTCACCTACAGTTGGCGAGATAGCGCACGGATTCTTGCTTAACGCCACCGAGCAACAAGCTACATATGGTCATTCATCAAACGCGAGCGCTTGGCTTTGTTCAGGCCCCGCAGACGCCTGCTGCAACGCGGCGGCGCGTACGCGCTGTAGCAGACGCCCGGAACTGGAAGCTGAGATGCTGCGAAAAGACATGGGCGATCATCGTATACTCTCGATGCTAGATGCCTTGCGTGCTGCCTTGATATTATCGGCGCGCACTTCTTTCTTTCCTTGTCGTTTCATCGGCTTTCGCGTTGCCTCCTTGCCCTCAAAAGTGACGCGTAAGTTAAATTCGTGCCATTGCTATCGCACTCCCTCGAGATACGAGAATTCTTGGCTAAGAAAGTGCGTAGGCAAGAGAAAGCTTTGTGAATTCGGCCCCTGTTTTAGATGCGAAGCATCTTAGGCTCGGGGCTCTGTCCGTCCCGCGTCCCGCCACTTTCATGAACTAGGGAAGCACCCATTATGCGAACCAGAACATTCTAGTAATATGAAGGCCGTCAACCGTACTACAATCATCAGAGTCATGGCCGAGAGCACAGAGAGGCTGCCTAGTAATGGCTAGACAGGTGGTGTCTGTCGCCCAGGTTGACCCCATTCCTTGAGTCATGGCCGAGAGCACAGAGAGGGTGCTTAGCAATGGCTACGCAGGTGGTGTCTGTCGCCCAGGTTGGCCCCATTCCTTGATCTTGCTTGCATGTGTTTGGAGGGGCTTAGTCCTTCCCGCGTCCCACAGCGCATGCGCGTCCCCTCCCTATCCTCTCCTACGCTCACCCCCCTTTCTCTCCTCTAGGAATCATCTACTCTACGGAGCGGCCCCCGCGTCCCCTCCCCCTGTCCTGTCCTACGCTCACCCCCTTTCTCTCCTCTAGGAATCATCTACTCTTTGGAGCGGCGCCCGCGTCCCACAGCGCATGCGCGTCCTCTTCCCCCTCTCTCCTCCAGGAATCCTCTACTCTACGGAGCGGCTCCGGCGTCCCACATCCCCACAGCGCATGCGCGTCCTCTCCCTCTCTCTCCTCTAGGAATCCTCTACTCTAAGGAGCGGCTCCCGCGTCCCACACCCCCACAGCGCTTGCACGTCCCCTCCCCCTCTCCTATGGTCCCCCCCCGTCCTTTCATCTAGGAATCCTGTACGGAGCGGCGCTCACGACAGGTGGTGTGACAGCTGCATACTCCGCTGGGGGCGCCCCGGTAGTTCTGCGGTATGAAAATGACAGAGCGCGCGAGCCTCATTCTCTCTCCTGTGCAGCGCCCGGACCGCTTCCGTGAAATGAGAGCGGCGACGTTCCTCCCGCTCAAGCTAATTATCTCCCCGCTGCTTCGCATCCACACATGGTTCCCTTAAGCGGGAGATGGGGAATTTTTTCGAATGCCTTCCCTTTGAGAGAAATAACAGAAATATTTATTTCTCCTTGAAGTGTGAAGGTAACTTCAGAATGACGCTGAAATCATATGTGCGACCGCACCTGTGCTTTGCAGATCAGCTTTTTATTAACTCTGTCATGTTAGGCAACCACACTGCGTGAACCATGTGATTGATCACTTTGGAAACTTCAGCTCTCTCCCTCATTACTTACACTTGAAACACGTTTATCACTTGATTTGCTTTCTTGGCTATGACGACTTCTCTTGGGACAGCAGCGGCTTACGTTCAGCTATGTTTGCAAGCAAAACAATTAGTTGGTGGATAAATTCAGCACTCGAACAATTTTCACCATTTGCTTGCAGAAACAATGACCTCGCTTCACCTGCTTCGCAATTTGGAATTTCGGATTGTGCCCAGCGATCGTGACATCCCCAACCCAAGCATGGTGCTTGACCAACGAACGACTGTTCGTCTCGCCATACTGCCAAGCAGGTGTTCTTTTTGACTTGCGCAACGAAAAGAACAGCTACTTTGCTCGCTGCGATTTTCTGAGGTGAGTAGCTGTGTTCCCCGCCTGACGCTTTCTGACGCGTGCGGAAACAGCTCGCCGCTAAAACCAGGCCTCATAGTCGTGTTTGTACTCCCGATCAGCAAAATCCTGCCAACGTGGATATTTTCATGGTGGGGCATTTTCGGCGAGATATCGTGTTTTATAGCCCTTCGCCACGTGCTGAGCTTGCTTCACAGGCTAGTAAACGAAGTGAATCGAACGTCAGAGGTTCGAATCCCGATGTGTGCCCATTTTTTTTTTCATGATTTTATTAACTCTGGGTGGTCTCTCGTGGACGCTATAGAAAGCAAATATGCAAATGAATAACTGTTGTAGCACACCAAGCCTTGTGATATATGTGAGATGTTTTCTAAGCTCATCCTCGCGGGTTTCCATATTGCAAGTCTGTATCTTTTTCCAAGCGGTTGATCATCAATGCTGATACCTTTTCTGGGAAGCTTATTAAGGCTGTGGGAGGTTGGTTGTGCCCAACCTGAATCGGCTTTGTATAAGGTTCTTTTTGCGGCTGTTGGCTAGGGTGGCTGGCTGCTCAGCAGCCTTATGTTTAGAAAAATCAGTGCCCTCGGGAGGACCACTATGTATACATAGTGGTCATGCATACCTCAATGTTAGATGCATACCTCAATGTTGTGTTTACGTTTTTATGCCTTCTCCTAAAGGGATGACGGGCACTTGTTCCCTACTGATTTCCGAAAAATCAACGTTTCTTGCTGTTCTCCATGTAGCCTTTACGGCGATGCTTCGAGACTGCGCGCAGGAGTTCCAGGAGGTAGGAGTGGGTTCCCCCTTCGCCTCCTCTAATCACTTAAAAGGCTCATTAATTCTTCCCCGACTGTTCATCTCTGTCTGGTGGGTCCTGTTACTGATTAAATGGTTCTGTACACGAAAATCTGGGCCTCACTCTGACTACTACTTCGCACTGCTGGGAGCACATAGTTGACATTTCAGCAATTGTGTTTTGAAATTCGCAAAAGCGCCCAATTTGACGGTGAAGCACGTATCGATGAAGCTCTTCCACAGTATGTTTTGTAAACAAGGTACTCCACAGATTTCGCTTCGTGATGCAAACAGCGGAAATACAACTACCATGTGGGTATTGGAATCGTGACAGGGGAAAGCTCAGTTAGTCTGAGAAGACCTCATTGTATCTCTATTTTTACAGCCGAAGTTTACGCTTTATATGAAGCTGTTCGAAAAATCATCGCTGACAAACACTTCGACCATCGGGTCAGCAGTCGAGCACCATACCACGCGACTACTGGGACGGGGTAGACGTGCCTTTCTGTTTTGAGAAATACCTGGCAGCTAGATTACGAGCGCTTTTGAGTAAACTCAAGACGTCTCGCCTTTTACATAAACCTAACTTCTGGTCAGTAACATGCCACCGGGGTCCTATTCAGGACCTCGCCTCATGGGTTGTATTAGATTTTAACACCTGATCCTACACATTCCATTGACGTGTCATATCGACAACACCTTTAAAGTTCCTATTCATTGCATGAATGGTGGGGTCTCTCGTAGGATGATTAGCTTGTAGTGAACTTCAAAAAGCGGCTCGAAGGGGAACATGGAAACCTGCGATGAAAAAGTTCGTAAACAGCGCTTGTGTGCTCGAGCCGACATTTAAACAAGTGGCAAGTGGACTCGTCTTCAAGGCTAGAACTGATTTCCTCACCGCTAGCGTGGATATGCTTCGTACCCGCGCCTCCACCCTAACAAAGGAGGGCGGAGAGGGCAACTGTGGATAAGGAGGTGCGGGTGGGGGGGGGGGGGGGCGGCTTGTGACGAATTGTGTGAGTGAAGAGGGAACAGGTGTTCCGTGAATTAAAAGAACAGATAGAAGCGGGGAGGAGAGGGTTGTGTAGAAGTTTTGCGGACTCATGGTTCTCAGAAGAAGCACAACCTAACAATTGTTGATTTGAAATTCCTAAAAGGAGGGCTTAACACTCATCCGTTTTCTTTGTGTATGTACCATATCGAAAGGATTCAACAGCCCGCTCCACCCCTCTCCCACACTGAAGAGCTTCTGCAGGTGCAGGTTTAAGAGGGCGAGAATGTGGAGGGGAAAGGAAAGCAGGAGCACCGACACGTGAACGTCCCGCCTCTTTCCGTTCGTGACTGCCGAGTTCGACAGAGTAACCATCGGGCGCTGCTGACACTGAAGAGTTTCTCTGTGAGTATCATGCCAAGGCTGACCGACATTAACACCCTTCTCTCTGCAGCCCAGGAGAAGCTCCGCGAGTGCCGTGACAGCGGGGACATGCGGCGCCGGGTGCTTCACCAGAACCTGGTCCGGGCACTGACGGTTGCGAGGAATCGTCGCCAACCTGGAGGTAGCTGCCGTCCCCGACAGAGACGCCCGAGGGAAGGCGACGACAGTGTGGCCCGGCCTGTCAGGAGACAGCGAACTTCACCTCCCGAGGACGAGCTACGGCTTGACCGCGCGAGGCAGTTCGTCGCTGGACTGGCGCCCAACCCGGTGGACCTGGGCGCCCTCGAGGAAGAGCTTGGCCCGGACCCGTACTTTGAGTTCCTCGATGACTAGGTAAATGCTCGATTTCTCTATCAGTCTTCAGCTTGGCTGCCTTTCTATATAACACTGCACGTGCAGAATCCCCTTTGCGCATTGGTGCATTAGAAAAAAATCAGTAGGGGGGGGGGGGGGGGGTTCTTGCTAACCACTTTTCTTTGCACGGCGTTATTTTCTGTTCGTCGTTTCTTCGAACGTGGTTCTAGGTTTGGTTTTTGAGCTGAATCCATGATTTTCTAGCCTCTTTTTTTTCAAACGCAGTTAGGGCTTTTGCGCATGCTTTTTATGTATAAATTAGTTATAACGTTGTTGTCCTCATTTACTGTGTGCATATTGAGTCGTAGTTCAGCTTGCGTGTGTGCCCTTGTATTACTCCATGCGCGCAAATTTCTTTCCGCATTGGTGTAAATACAAAGACATAGTGTAGGGAGGAGGGTGCAATTTTTTTTTCTTTTTTCTAATATTAATTGCTGTTACTCTTCGCGCTACATATAGATCATATTACTTTAACTGATGTGCCCCCATCAGTTAAACTAATATCCTATATCACACTTGTTCGTCCTTAAACTGAATATGCATGCTCTGTTTGTAATTCATGCCAATCTAACATATACAACGTGTTAGAATCAATTCAAAAATCCTGCTGCTCGTTTTATTTACTGTGAGTATTCCTAGAATTTGAGCGTGTCCGAACTCAAACTCGTGGTCATCTTACTAATCTACAATTACTACGTCATATATCCAGACTATGCCTTTTTCACAGATTTTACCATGCTCTTATTGAAGTTCCAGCCTTCCTTCCAGTCCATCGTTTATCAGGACGTGCAAACCATCCAAGACCAGTGTACTCTCCACAAGGACAAATAACAGCCCATCTTGCCTCCCGTTTTGTTTGAAATGCACGGGACGGGATACGTCTGCCTTCAACTGGCGTGCACCACACCGACCCATATCAATTCAAGGCTGCCATTGAATCACTTCATCATTGTAATTAAAACCCATGCCTCATGTAATACCTCAGTTGGGGCCTTTGAGCTATCGGTAATAAAAATTTTTTGTTCTTTTTCCTGATCAGTGTATTGTCCTGTCCATCACGTCCATCTTATGTCACTGCTCCTTTCTAATATTAACTTTGATGCTTAATGTCCCAAAACCACCATATAACAATCAAGGACGCCGTAGAGGAGGGCTCCACATAATTCGGCCTTCTGGGGTTCCTTAACGTGCACCTAATCTTAAGAGCATGGGCCTCAGGCACAGTCGCCTCCATCGGAAATATATGCGGCATTCAATCGCTCGACCATCGGGTCAGCAGTCGAGCACCATACCACGCGACTACTGGGACGTTCGTGCCTTTCTCTTTTGAGAAATATCTGGCAGCTAGATTACGAGCGCTTTTGAGTAAACGCAAGATGTTTCGCCTTTTTCCTAAACCTAACTTCTGGTCAGTAACCTGCCACTGGGGTCCTATTCAGGACCTCACCTCATGGGTTGTATTAGATTTTAACACCTGGTCCTACACATTCCATTCACGTGTCATATCGAGAACACCTTTAAAGTTCCTATTCATTGCATGAATGGTGGGGTCTCTCGTAGGATGATTAGCTTGTAGTGAACTTCAAAAAGCGGCTCAAAAGGAACATGGAAACCTGCGATGTAAAAATTCGTAAACAGGGCTTGTGTCCTCGAGCCGACATTTAAACAAGTGGCAAGTGGACTCGTCTTCAAGGCTAGAACTGATTTCCTCAGCGTTAGCGTGGATATGCTTCGTACCCGCGCCTCCATCCTAACAAAGGAGGACGGAGAGGGCAACTGTGGATTAGGAGGTGCGGTGGGGGGGGGGGGGGGCGGCTTGTGACGAATTGTGTGAGTGAAGAGGGAACAGGTGTTCGTGAATTAAAAGAACAGATAGAAGAGGGGAGGAGAGGGTTGTGTAGAAGTTTTGCGGACTCATGGTTCTCAGAAGAAGCACAACCTAACAATTGTTGATTTGAAATTCCTAAAAGGAGGGCTTAACACTCATCTGTTTTCTTTGTGTATGTACCATATCGAAAGGATTCAACAGCCCGTTCCACCCCTCTCCCACACTGAAGAGCTTCTGCAGGTGCAGGTTTAAGAGGGCGAGAATGTGGAGGGGAAAGGAAAGCAGGAGCACCGACACGTGAACCGCCTCTTTCCGTTCGTGACTGCCAAGTTCGACAGAGTAACCATCGCGCGCTGCTGACACTGAAGAGTTTCTCTGTGAGTATCATGCCAAGGCTGACCGACATTAACACCCTTCTCTCTGCAGCCCAGGAGAAACTCCGCGAGTGCCGTGACAGCGGGGACATGCGGTGCCGGGTGCTTCACCAGAAAATGGTCCGGGCACTGACGGTTGCGAGGAATCGTCGCCAACCTGGAGGTAGCTGCCGTCCCCCGACAGAGACGCCCGAGGAAAGGCGACGACAGTGTGGCCCGGCCTGCCAGGAGACAGCGAACTTCACCTCCCGAGGACGAGCTACGGCTTGACCGCGCGAGGCAGTTCGTCGCTGGACTGGCGCCCAACCCGGTGGACCTGGGCGCCCTCGAGGAAGAGCTTGGCCCGGACCCGTACTTTGAGTTCCTCGATGACTAGGTAAATGCACAATTTCTCCATCAGTCTTCAGCTTGGCTGCCTTTCTATATAACACTGCACGTGCAGAATCCCCTTTGCGCATTGGTGCATTAGAAAAAAATCAGTAGGGGGGGGGGGGGGGGTTCTTGCTAACCACTTTTCTTTGCACGGCGTTATTTTCTGTTCGTCGTTTCTTCGAACTTGGTTCTAGGTTTGGTTTTTGAGCTCAATGCATGATTTTCTAGCCTCTTTTTTTTCAAACGCAGTTAGGGCTTTTGCGCATGCTTTTTTATGTATAAATTAGTTATAACGTTGTTGTCCTCATTTACTGTGTGCATATTCAGTCGTAGTTCAGCTTGCGTGTGCGCCCTTGTATTACTCCATGCGCGCAAATTTCTTTCCGCGTTGGTGTAAATAAAAAGACATAGTATAGGGAGGAGGGTGGATTTTATTTTCTTTTTTCTAAAATTAATTGCTGTTACTCTTCGCGCTACATATAGATCATATTACTTTAACTGATGCGCCCCCATCAGTTAAACTAATATCCTATATCACACTTGTTCGTCCTTAAACTGAATATGCATGCTCTGTTTGTAATTCATGCCAATCTAACATATACAACGTGTTCAGAATCAATTCAAAATCCTGCTGCTGGTTTTATTTACTGTAGTGTTCCTAGAATTTGAGCGTGTCCGAACTCAAACTCGTGCTCATCTTACTAATCTACAATTACTACGTCATATATCCAGACTATGCCTTTTTCACAGGTTTTACCATGCTCTTATTGAAGTTCCAGCCTTCGTTCCAGTCCATCTCTTATCAAGACGCGCAAACCATCCAAGACCAGTGTACCGTCCACAAGGACAAATAACAGCCCATCTTGCCTCCCTTTTTGTTTGAAATGCACGGGACGGGATACGTCTGCCTTCAACTGCCGTGCACCACACAGACCCATATCAATTCAGGGCTGCCATTGAATCACTTCATCATTGTAATTAAAACCCATGCCTCATGTAATACCTCAGTTGGGGCCTTTGAGCTATCGGTAATAAAAATATTTGTTCTTTTTCCTGATCAGTGTAGTGTCCTGTCCTTCACGTCCATCTTATGTCACTGCGCCTTTCTAATATTAACTTTGATGCTTAATGTCCCAAAACCACCATATAACAATCACGGACGCCGTAGGGGAGGACTCCGGATAATTCGGCCTTCTGGGGTTCCTTAACGTGCACCTAATCTTAAGAGCATGGGCCTCAGGCACAGTCGCCTCCTTCAGAAATATATGCGGCATTCAATCGCTCGACCATCGGGTCAGCAGTCGAGCACCATACCACGCGACTACTGGGACGTACGTGCCTTTCTCTTTTGAGAAATACCTGGCAGCTAGATTACGAGCGCTTTTGAGTAAACGCAAGACGTTTCGCCTTTTTCCTAAACCTAACTTCTGGTCAGTAACCTGCCACTGGGGTCCTATTCGGGACCTCACCTCATGGGTTGTATTAGATTTTTAACACCTGGTCCTACACATTCCATTCACGTGTCATATCGAGAACACCTTTAAAGTTTCTATTCATTGCATGAATGGTGGGGTCTCTCGTAGGATGATTAGCTTGTAGTGAACTTCAAAAAGCGGCTCGAAGGGGAACATGGAAACGTGCGATGTAAAAATTCGTAAACAGGGCTTGTGTCCTCGAGCCGACATTTAAACAAGTGGCAAGTGGACTCGTCTTCAAGGCTAGAACTGATTTCCTCAAGCGCTAGCGTGGATATGCTTCGTACCCGCGCCTCCATCCTAACAAAAGAGGACGGAGAGGGCAACTGTGGATTAGGAGGTGAGGTGGGGGGGGGGGGGGCTTGTTACGAATTGTGTGAGTGAAGAGGGAACAGGTGTTCCGTGAATTAAAAGAACAGATAGAAGCGGGGAGGAGAGGGTTGTGTAGAAGTTTTGCGGACTCATGGTTCTCAGAAGAAGCACAACCTAACAATTGTTGATTTGAAATTCCTAAAAGGAGGGCTTAACACTCATCCGTTTTCTTTGTGGCAGACGTGCCTCGTGTACTTGGACGACGTCGTTGTGTTTGCCTCAAGCTTCGACGAACACCTCCGGCGCCTTGAAGCTGTACTTCAAGCAATCAAGGCCTCCGGACTCACCCTTAAGCCAGAAAAGTGCCGCTTCGCATACGAGGAACTTCTGTTCTTGGGTCACGTCATCAGCAAGTCTGGAGTTCGCCCCGACCCACGGAAAACAGCTGCCATCGCTGCCTTCCCGCCGCCCACCGACAAGAAAGCCGTACGCCGATTTCTTGGCTTGTGCGCCTATTATCGACGCTTCGTCAAGAATTTTCGCGCATCGCCGAGCCACTAACTCACCTCACGAAAGCCGACGTGGAATTCAAGTGGGAAACTGCGCAAGTCGAATCATTTGAAGAACTTAAACGACGCCTACAGACGCCTCCGATACTTGCGCATTTCGACGAATACGCCGAAACAGAAGTACATACCGACGCTAGCAGTGTCGGACTCGGCGCCGTGCTTGTGCAGAGGTCTGATGGACTGGAAAGGGTCATCAGTTATGCTAGCCGGTCGCTATCAAGGCGGGAAGCCAACTATTCTACAACAGAAAAGGAGTGCCTTGCAATCATCTGGGCAACATCCAAGTTTCGCCCCTACCTCTACGGCAGGCCTTTCAAAGTTGTAAGCGACCACCACGCCTTGTGTTGGCTAGCTAACTTGAAGGACCCTTCAGGTCGCCTCGCACGGTGGAGCCTAAGACTTCAAGAATTCGACATTACCGTCGTGTACAAGTCCGGAAGGAAACACTCCGACGCCGACTGCCTGTCTCGTGCCCCCCCGTCGACCCACCGCCGCTGGACGACCAGGATGATGACGGCTTCCTGGGAACCATAAGTGCCGACGACTTCGCCGAGCGACAGCGCGCCGATCCGGAACTCAAGGGCCTTATGAAATACCTCGAGGGCAAAACCACCGTGGCTCCAAAGGTATTCAGACGAGGACTGGAGTCGTTTTTCATGCGCAACGGCGTTCTCCTAAAGAAAAACTTCTCGTCACTTCGGGCCGACTCCCCTCCTCGTAGTACCTTCGTCATTACGTCCAGAAGTTCTGCATGCTTTGCATGACGACCCGACGGCTGGACACCTTGGATTTTCCCGTACGCTGGCAAGGATACAAGAAAAGTACTACTGGCCTCACCTCTGCCGACGTCACCCACTACGTGAGGACTTGCCGAGATTGTCAGCGACGGAAGACACCACCGACTAGGCCAGCCGGACTTCTGCAGCCCATCGAGCCACCTCGCCGGCCGTTCCAGCAAATTGGCATGGACTTACTGGGGCCGTTTCCGACGTCGAATTCCGGAAACAAATGGATCGTCGTAGCTACTGACTACCTCACCCGCTACGCCGAGACAAGGGCCCTCCCCAAGGTAGTGCCGCCGAGGTAGCAAAGTTCTTCGTCGAGAACATCGTACTGCGTCATGGCGCCCCAGAGGTCCTCATTACCGACAGAGGTACGGCCTTTACTGCGGACCTAACTCAGGCGATCCTGAGGTACAGCCAAACAAGTCACCGCCGGACCACCGCCTACCACCCACAGACCAACGGCCTGACCGAGCGTCTAAATAAGACCATCGCCGGCGTGCTGGCCATGTACGTCGACGTCGAACACAAGACGTGGGACGCCATCCTTCCGTACGTGACCTTCGCATACAACACGGCCGTGCAAGAAACGACGCAGATGACGCCATACACGTTGGTCTACGGACGGAGCCCGGCAACGACGCTCGACGCCATGTTACCGAACGTGACCGACGAGGAAAACATCGACGTGACCGCCTACCTACAGCGCGCCGAAGAAGCACGACAGCTCGCCCGCCTGCGGATCAAGAATCAGCAGACGACTGACAGCCGCCGGTACAATCTTCGACGACGGTTCGTGGAATACCAGCCCGGCGACCGCGTTTGGGTGTGGACGCCGATACGACGACGCGGACTTAGTGAAAAACTTCTTCGACGATACTTCGGACCGTACAGGGGTACTTCGACGTCTCGGCACACTCGACTACGAGGTTGTCCCTGACGGCATTACGAACTCTCAGCGGCGCCGTGCGCGACCTGAAGTCGTCCATGTCGTGCGCCTCAAGCCATATTACGCGCGTTAGGGAATCTGAGGACTGTACGTTTGCTTTATTATTGTACTGTGCTTGTGCTTATTGTTTATTGTACTTTCTTGCTTTATTGTTGTTATTATTGTTACAAGCATTCTTTCCCCCGTGTTCTGTTTTAAGCATCGGGACGATGCCTTTTCAGGGGGGCATTGCCACGCGCTATTCCTATTTTCACTTTTGTTGTATTCGGTTTTCGCCCACAAAGACCGTCAGCAAAGCTCAACTCAAACCGCGCCTTATTGTTCTACAACCTTCGCGATTATTGTAGATCGTTTTGTTAAGATTGCGCGCAAGACGCGACCACTCGAGATTATTCCAGAGCGTGCGCGATGACCAGTGATAAGGCTAGAATGTTCGACGCGGGATGCATAAAAGCCGGCGCGCTCCAACGATGTCCAGTTGATCGCCGGCCGACGCTCAGTTCGCCGCTATCAGTGCCAGCGTGTATTGCTGTAATCCTACTCTGTTTACCGGCCACAAGTTCGGCCTAATAAACAGTTTCATTTTGGACACGTCGCCTGCTGCCTTCGTCGACGTCACAACCACGTGACAGTATGTACCATATCGAAAGGATTCAACAGCCCGTTCCACCCCCCTCCCACACTGAAGAGCTTCTGCAGGTGCAGGTTTAAGAGGGCGAGAATGTGGAGGGGAAAGGAAAGCAGGAGCACCGACACGTGAACCGCCTCTTTTCCGTTCGTGACTGCCGAGTTCGACAGAGTAACCATCGCGCGCTGCTGACACTGAAGAGTTTCTCTGTGAGTATCATGCCAAGGCTGACCGACATTAACACCCTTCTCTCTGCAGCCCAGGAGAAGCTCCGCGAGTGCCGTGACATTGGGGACATGCGGTGCCGGGTGCTTCACCAGAACCTGGTCCGGGCACTGACGGTTGCGAGGAATCGTCGCCAACCTGGAGGTAGCTGCCGTCCCCGACAGAGCACGCCCGAGGGAAGGCGACGACAGTGCGGCCCGGCCTGCCAGGAGACAGCGAACTTCACCTCCCGAGGACGAGCTACGGCTTGACCGCGCGAGGCAGTTCGTCGCTGGACTGGCGCCGAACCCGGTGGACCTGGGCGCCCTCGAGGAAGAGCTTGGCCCGGACCCGTACTTTGAGTTCCTCGATGACTAGGTAAATGCACAACTTCTCCATCAGTCTTCAGCTTGGCTGCCTTTCTATATAACACTGCACGTGCAGAATCTTCTTTGCGCATTATAAAAAAATCAGTAGGGGGGGGGGGGTTCTTGCTAACCACTTTTTCTTTGCACGGCGTTATTTTCTTTTCGTCGTTTCTTCGAACTTGGTTCTAGGTTTGGTTTTTTGAGCTGAATGCATGATTTTCTAGCCTCTTTTTTTTCAAACGCAGTTAGCGCTTTTGCGCAAGCTTTTTATTTATAAATTAGTTATAACGTTGTTGTCCTCATTTACTGTGTGCATATTCAGTCGTAGTTCAGCTTGCGTGTGTGCCCTTGTATTACTCCATGCGCGCAAATTTCTTTCCGCATTGGTGTAAATAAAAAGACATAGTGTAGGGAGGAGCGTGGAATTTTTTTTTCTTTTTCTAAAATTAATTGCTGTTACTCTTCGCGCTACATATAGATCATATTACTTTAACTGATGCGCCCCCATCAATTAAACTAATATCCTATATCACACTTGTTCGTCCTTAAACTGAATATGCATGCTCTGTTTGTAATTCATGCCAATCTAACATATACAACGTGTTAGAATCAATTCAAAATCCTGCTGCTGGTTTTATTTACTGTGAGTGTTCCTAGAATTTGAGCGTGTCCGAACTCAAACTCGTGCTCATCTTACTAATCTACAATTACTACGTCATATATCCAGACTATGCCTTTTTCACAGGTTTTACCATGCTCTTATTGAAGTTCCAGCCTTCGTTCCTGTCCATCTCTTATCAAGACGCGCAAACCATCCAAGACCAGTGTACCGTCCACAAGGACAAATAACAGCCCATCTTGCCTCCCTTTTTGTTTGAAATGCACGGGACGGGATACGTCTGCCTTCAACTGCCGTGCACCACACCGACCCATATCAATTCAGGGCTGCCATTGAATCACTTCATCATTGTAATTAAAACCCATGCCTCATGTAATACCTCAGTTGGGGCCTTTGAGCTATCGGTAATAAAAATTTTTGTTCTTTTTCCTGATCAGTGTAGTGTCCTGTCCTTCACGTCCATCTTATGTCACTGCTCCTTTCTAATATTAACTTTGATGCTTAATGTCCCAAAACCACCATATAACAATCAAGGACGCCGTAGAGGAGGACTCCCACATAATTCGGCCTTCTGGGGTTCCTTAACGTGCACCTAATCTTAAGAGCATGGGCCTCAGGCACAGTCGCCTCCTTCAGAAATATATGCGGCATTCAATCGCTCGACCATCGGGTCAGCAGTCGAGCACCATACCACGCGACTACTGGGACGTACGTGCCTTTCTCTTTTGAGAAATACCTGGCAGCTAGATTACGAGCGCTTTTGAGTAAACGCAAGACGTTTCGCCTTTTTCCTAAACCTAACTTCTGGTCAGTAACCTGCCACTGGGGTCCTATTCGGGACCTCACCTCATGGGTTGTATTAGATTTTAACACCTGGTCCTACACATTCCATTCACGTGTCATATCGAGAACACCTTTAAAGTTGCTATTCATTGCATGAATGGTGGGGTCTCTCGTAGGATGATTAGCTTGTAGTGAACTTCAAAAAGCGGCTCGAAGGGGGAACATGGAAACCTGCGATGTAAAAATTCGTAAAAAGGGGCTTGTGTGCTCGAGCCGACATTTAAACAAGTGGCAAGTGGACTCGTCTCTAAGGCTAGAACTGATTTCCTCAGCGCTAGCGTGGATATGCTTCGTACCCGCGCCTCCATCCTAACAAAGGAGGACGGAGAGGGCAACTGTGGATTAGGAGGTGGGGGGGGGGGCGGCTTGTGACGAATTGTGTGAGTGAAGAGGGAACAGGTGTTCCGTGAATTAAAAGAACAGATAGAAGCGGGGGGAGGAGAGGGTTGTGTAGACGTTTTTGCGGACTCATGGTTCTCAGAAGAAGCACAACCTAACAATTGTTGATTTGAAATTCCTAAAAGGAGGGCTTAACACTCATCTGTTTTCTTTGTGTATGTACCATATCGAAAGGATTCAACAGCCCGTTCCACCCCTCTCCCACACTGAAGAGCTTCTGCAGGTGCAGGTTTAAGAGGGCGAGAATGTGGAGGGGAAAGGAAAGCAGGAGCACCGAGACGTGAACGTCCCGCCTCTTTCCGTTCGTGACTGCCGAGTTCGACAGAGTAACCATCGGGCGCTGCTGACACTGAAGAGTTTCTCTGTGAGTATCATGCCAAGGCTGACCGACATTAACACCCTTCTCTCTGCAGCCCAGGAGAAGCTCCGCGAGTGCCGTGACAGCGGGGGACATGCGGCGCCGGGTGCTTCACTAGAACCTGGTCCGGGCACTGACGGTTGCGAGGAATCGTCGCCAACCTGGAGGTAGCTGCCGTCCCCGACAGAGACGCCCGAGGAAAGGCGACGACAGTGTGGCCCGGCCGCGTGTTTCCGTATCATATCCCCTGAGATGTATGGGGCAAATTCTGCGCCGCTATTGGCTGGTGGTGGTCACGTGATCTAACGCGCTTCCGGTATTTTTTGTTTATTTTTCTTTCTTTTCAAGCAAGATGGCGGCGCCCGTGTTGGCGTTTGTTTTGAGCTGAAGCCTTTACGCGTCGCCGTAGAAATTACGCCGGAATGTTTGGGCTTTTCGCTGACAAGTGTCGCTGAAACGGGTTGTGTTTTTACGCAGCTGGTTCGCTCCGATTTCTTCTTTATTACGCGTTCGTTTGAGCTGCCGGCCGGCGAAGAAGACGCGGGACTTGTACTACTTCGGATGTCAGCTGTTTGAAGGTAAGTAGTTGTCTCATCTGTGGAATTTACGCTGCGGTCTTCTGTTCTGCGCGTAAGCGAAGACGAGGCGAATTTGTTTGAAAGTTACTGTCGTTTTCTGACGGGGTGCTGGATCTCGCTACACCGCGCGTTCTCCCAAGGGTCCTTTGCCATCTTATTTCTTTTTATATCACGCGATGCACCGCCTTCCAGATTGTGCGCTGTTGGCGTACTCAGTAGTGCTTATGAAACGCATGTAGTAGTAGCGGTTGGATCGTAGGCGTTCGCTAGATGCAACTACGCACTTACGAAGGACCCTGAAATGCGCATAGGGGGGCCTTTTTTTGCACAGACTAGTGGTATGCTGTCTACATTCAGCAGGTAAAAATACACGGAAACACGAAATCGTTTTTCGAAAATAGCAGCTTAGGCTGTCCGGATTATCTCTTCGCCAGTCCGTAAAACTTCAAAGCCTTCGATAGCTCGATCACATTAAAAGTAGAAAGCGCAGTTCTCGCTCTGACTGATGGCTGAACAAAAAATGTTTTGTGCTGTTTTGAAAAAATAAGCAGGAAAAAATCAAGCAGGAAATGGGACATGTCATCCTAACGCATATCTCTGCCATGTTGTATCAGGCATGCAGTCCAAGCAGTAGTGTCCACTGTTGCCCATGCAACATGAATATTCGAAAAAAAAAGTGTATTATTGTGAAACAAAACATGACCATTGAATTCAAAGACATAATTGGACAGTACAGGCACACGTGATATTTGCAGACACAGTTATTGGAAATATTGTACACATTCCTTTTATTACTCATTGAACGTATTACACAAGAGTGTTCTTGATACAAATATTGACAAATGAACTGCAAAAAATATGCTTTGCATGAAAAAAAGAACTAGCAAGAAGTGTAGTGAAATAATACAAGTATGAAAAGACAGACAAAAGGAGACAGACATGTTCACTTATTAAAAAAATATATATAATGCTTTATATTTCATGCACTTCTGAAAATGAAATCATTTGTGAGTCATTGCACATGTACGTCTCCTGTTTGTGTCTTTTCGTGCCGTTTATCACTTCACTGTACTTCAAGACCAATTAGCCCACAAACAAGCATTAACTGCAAAAAGCTTTCCTAGACTGTGGCATGTTTTGAAAGAAATGATTATGTGAAAGAAGAGTACTTCACAACGCATGTCATCTAAGACATAATGTCATGATCACATTGAAATAACACTTCTGGTCTCAATTTAACATACCATGCAGCAGCCAAACTTTGATGACAATTAAGGATGATCTTTTATTCGAAGCAGGATTAGAACACCACAATATGTGAACCGTGTTAAATTTTGGAATGAACTGTATGTTCTAATACCTTGCCCAAATGCCACAAATTTGCACCAGAACGCCATCTGCAGAAACATATGTGCTCCTACCCTTTTCACAAATAGTGTGTTCCCTCGTCCAGTTCATGCAAATGCAGTCTGCCTAATGTAGCTTTCTTTATAGTCTCTCTGCAGCTTAGTTAGTCTTACTCTTTCTCTTAGTGATTTTTTTGCATGGTACAGTAAAAGCTCGTTAATTCGAACTCGGTTAATTTGAGCTGAAGCCCTGGTCCCGGCACAGCCCTGTGTATTTCTATGGGGGAAAACTCCCGATCATTCGAACGCGTCGGTATCCACAACGGCTAATTCGAACTGGGAGCCTCTCGTTTTCATCGCTCCTCGCAGAAGTCGGCCCACAGTGATCACAATGTGTTGCAAAACCCAGCCGAACCAAATTTACTAGAGATGCAAAACAATAAAACAGCAGCATTTCTCGGCAGATGAGAATTCGTACGCGGTGCTGGAGCTCTTGGCATGCTACAAATGATGCCCATGGGATTGGGAAAGAAGAAACACAAGCAAATGCAAATTACTGATTACTTTTAATTTTGATTTCGCCATGTTATGTAAATAAATGTGTTTTGGAGCATAAATAGCGTCATGCACATGAGTGTATGTCGTTGCTTGTTTCTGGCCTCTCACTGACTGATGAATAAATTTCCGTTTGCTGTTAGAGCTCCATGAACCTAATTTACGAAATCACCTGACGTTAACGTATAGTAGCGCCTAGTTCGTGATAACGCGTCTAAAGATGGTTCTTTGGGCTCTTCCAGTGCAGTGTGGCGGTATGTCCGTTCATTCTAGCACCCGCCTGCTAATTCGAATACCGCTTAATTAGAACAATCTGATGGTCCCCTTCGAGTTCGAATTAACGAGCTTTTACTGTAT